>JAWQEG010007046.1:0-2500 GCA_033782935.1 Petrolisthes cinctipes
GGTAAACAGATAGAGAAAGAACACTATACAATCAAATCACTTCAATGTAACCCTCACTAAGATAAATAAATGTCACTAGGTCGGGGTAGGTTGGTCATTCAGTCAGAGAAAAGTAAGTGAGTGATTGAGTGAGTCAGGTTCTTCCGCATTTCCTGCATGAAGCTTCTCTGTCATCGCCAACTCAACAACATCATTACTCCATACGTCACTCACTACATTTCCACCACCTCTCTACTAGTCTGATATTACCATCTTCATCTTCTCTCATCTGTATTTCTCTCAGTCACCACATCTCCACCTTTTCTCTCTCTCTCTCTCTCTCTCTCTCTCTCTCTCTCTCTCTCTCTCTCCACCACTACATTTCCACCACCTCTCTACTAGTCTGATATCACCATCTTCATCTTCTCTATCTGTATTTCTCTCAGTCACCACCACATTTCCACCTCTTTTATTCTCTCTCTCTCTCTCTCTCTCTCTCTCTCTCTCTCTCTCTCTCTCTCTCTCTCTCTCTCTCTCTCTCTCTCTCAATCACCACTACCTCCACCTCTTCTCTCTCTCTCTCTCTCTCTCTCTCTCTCTCTCTCTCTCTCTCTCTCTCTCTCTCTCATTTGCGTCTGTCTAATCTCTAACATTTAACAGAACAACATTTATCACTTCTGGGAGTCCTATAGCAGGTTTGATTAATTTGTGGTGATGTCATGGTCGTCAGCTTCAAACTGGATCCCTGGAAGCTGAATGTCACATCTTACATATACAGCGTAGAGGAGAAAAAAGAGATAGGTCAAATGTTTAGTGGTTAATGAGAGAGAGAGAGAGAGAGAGAGAGAGAGAGAGAGAGAGAGAGAGAGAGAGAGAGAGAGAAGACCTCGGTGTATGAGTACTATACAATCCATGGAGGTACTGTATGGAAATAGATGTTTATAGACAACTTTAGTACCTGACCTGTGAAGCCATTAATTAAGGGAAAGTATACATGTGTGTTGGTAAATCTGGAGCAAATAATTCCTCCAAACTATTCCATGCAACAGAACACCAATATTTTTGTTCATATGGTCCTGTTTCCTGGTATACTTTGGAGGAATCATGGCACTCCAATGAAACAAGAGTGAAATACCCCTTTAATATATCAGTTCCAGACGCTCTCAAGATTTCGGATACCAGTCAGGTCTCTTTCCACCTGGTCTCCTTCCACCTGGTCTCCTTCCACCTGGTCTCCTTCCACCTGGTCTCCTTCCACCTGGTCTCCTTCCACCTGGACTTCTACTATGTTGAATATTCATAGTGGAATCAGTCTAGCAGCTTCTCTTTACTTCCCTGGATTATTTACCTATGCCGACTCCATTCAAGAAGAATATATTATTGTCTTGTGAATCCGATGTGGGACCTTACAAGTTGTCTCGGAATACTACAATACCAACTCGATCCCAGTCACTCCGTCTGAAAGCAGTAGGCCTACCTTTATTTAGGAGGATATTAAACCTCTCCCAATGGCCTAGGAATACAGATCACATTACTAGGAGGATTAGAACTATCTCCCGAATAGTGGAATTGCGTCAGGTGGCAGATATGGACAGTCGGATTCAATAGTTCTTACTCACTACTTCTTTATTGGATTTCAGACCGATAGAACGAATATATGAAAAGTTTGGGCCTTTTTGTGTGCCTGTGGCGTCTAGATTATTATTTTGCAGTTTCCAAAGAAGCCCTGGCTGCTTGTGTCCGTGTGTGTGTCCAGTGTCATGTAAGGACCATGTGATCGTGTAAGAAAATTGTAGGCTTCTGATTCCTCCTGACCATGCCAAGAAACAAGCTTCTATGTAGTTGGTGTTTCGTGGCAATATTTAAAGGACACATTTACCTCCAATTTTCTGACTACATTACCTCAGCGTTCATGAAGTCCCTCCACAACACTAGACTCCAGTCACCATGACTTAACACATTACTCCATGATCTCTATAAAACCTCCCTCCCATGAACCTACCCTTGTTTACACCTTCCTTAAGCCCACACATCCTGCTCAAACCTTATTTACTCACACATCCTACTCACTTGCACCTTGTTCACATTCCCACACATCTGTCTACCCTTGCTCACATGAACCTTATAACTCAACCTCCTGCACCCACCTTTTTTTCAGATCATACTTACCAACCCTCCTCTACTCTCATCTGACTCAATTTTACTCATCCACCCACCCTTGCTTACACCTTCCTCAAACCCACATATCTTGCTCAAACTTTTCCTATCTTGCTCACATTCATCTCCTAAATTTCTTATTCACACACCATCTTTTCACACCTTTCCTTACGTCAGTCTTCCTTCTCTCTCTCTCTCTCTCTCTCTCTCTCTCTCTCTCTCTCTCTCTCTCTCTCTCTCTCTCTCTCTCTCTCTCTCTCTCTCTCTCTCTCTCTCTCTCTCTCTGTATATCATCCCACCTTCCCTTTTCCATTCTTTCCATCTTAATATAACTTTGCTACCTGCCTTATTCCTACATTCCTAT
>JAWQEG010007046.1:5000-110736 GCA_033782935.1 Petrolisthes cinctipes
TTCACTATGCATAAACTCTCTCTCTCTCTCTCTCTCTCTCTCTCTCTCTCTCTCTGTGTGTGTGTGTGTGTGTGTATGTGAGTGTGTATGTGCTCCTCTCCTTAGTATCTGATTATCTCTCTCTCTCTCTCCCTCTCTCTCTCTCTCTCTCTCTCTCTCTCTCTCTCTCTCTCTCTCTCTCTCTCTCTCTCTCTCTCTCTCTCTCCTCTCTCTCTCTCTCTCTCTCTCTCTCTCTCTCATCGAACAAAGTAACAGGGCTAGGAAAGAAGAGTGGGTTTTGTGGGTTTTCATGAGACAGACAGTGAGAAGAAGGGGGTGAGTTTGTAATGAGTGTGAAGAGGAAGTAGGTGTGAAGCTGCATGACATGGAGGCAGCAAAAAGGAGGTGGGGGGTGAGGGAGTGCATGGAGGCTGAGAGAGAGAGAGAGGGAGCAGATGGGAACTAGAACGAAAGTGGGTAGATGGATGCTGACATAGAGAGAGAGAGAGAGAGAGAGGGAGGGAGGGAGCAGATGGGATGCTGAGGGAGGGATGAGATGAGGTCGTGGTGAGCGGGTTAAAGTGAGAGTATCCGCAAAACATCTTTTTCTCTGTTAATTTCAGGTTAATATTTTAGTGTGGCTGGTATCACACTATAAAGAGCAAGCAGACATAGGGAAGGTTGGGTGCCACTGACTGATACAAGTGAAGGCCATATGAATACACATATATGAATATAATAAACAATAATAATAACGTGTGTGTGTGTGTGTGTGTGTGTGTGTGTTTGGAAGCAAAGAATAAGATGACATTGTACAGTCGGCTGCAGAAGTCGTGTCGCCTTACCTGCTTCACCGAGACATGCAGTGTTCATGGACTCGAGAAATACGCACGTTTTCTACACCTAATAATCTCGAATCAATGAACAGCGCGTGCCTCGGTGAAGCAAGTGAAGCGACAGGACTTTTGCCGCCGACTGTACTTACTGTATACATTCCAATTTACTATAACATGTATTTCCAGTTTAACTCTGATGACCCAGTCTTAAGGGGTGGGTGTGGAAAGTATAGGAAGTTGAGAGTTAGTGACATACAGACACACACACACCTTTAGTGACATACAGACACACACACACACACGTTTACAGAGAGCATAGGCCAATTCTCACGCACGAGTGACTTGCACGCGTGTCATATCGACCTTCTATTTTCTCGTACACGGGTAATCAATATATTAGTTTCTCAAGGACTGACAAAATCATATGCACTTTTTTTTTTTTTTTTTTATGTATTTATATGAATCCTCATTAATGTATCTATCAAATTTGGCAATCTGGCATATGAACATCTGTCTGATTGGCAACCTCATTAGTACTCAAAGGTGACACACATTGGAGTGGATTCCCAACATTTACCACTCGTTAAAAATAAAGCTTTAGATAAGAACTAGTAGCGTGAAATGAAGTGAAGAGTAAAAACTGGATCCCACACATGTAGAAATCAGACCTCGAAAATCTATTATGAGTGGAGTATAATAATGAGTGAATGAGACCTCGAAAATATATTATAAGTGAAGTATAATAGTGAATGAATGAGATCTCGAAAATCTATTATAAGTGAAGTATAATAGTGAATGAATGAGATCTCGAAAATCCATTATGAGTGGAGTATAATAATGAGTGAATCAGACCTCAAAATCTATTATGAGTGGAGTATAATAGTGAGTGAATGAGACCTCGAAAATCTATTATGAGTGGAGTATAATAGTGAGTGAATGAGACCTCGAAAATCTATTATGAGTGGAGTATAATAATGACTGAATCAGACCTCGAAAATCTATTATGAGTGAAGTATAATAGTGAGTGAGCCAGTCGTGATTAGATTAAGATTGAGGACGCTGATGTTACTACACACACACACACACACACACACACGCAACTATCTCATGTAGACTGCAAGACATTAAACATAATTGCCGTCATCATCTCCATCATCATTATTATCATTTTCATCACTACCACCACTATCATTATCATTATCGTCATCATGATTATAATTTTCATCACTACCACCACCACTACCACCATTGTCATCATCATCATCATCATAATTATCACTTTCATCACCACCACCATTTTCATCACCACCACCATCATTTTTATCACCATCATCATCAACAACCATCAACAGTCTGTGCCTTCAACAACCAGTAAATTCAAGTAAAAACCACAGTACCTTATGGAACGATGTACTGAGAATTGGAGGCTTCTAATTCCTCCTGACTATACTACGAAAGAATCTCCTGCCATATAGGTGGTGTTTCGTGGCAATATTTGAAGGACTCATATACCTCCAATTTTCTGACGACATCACAGGGTCCCTTAAAAGAGTACATGTGTAAAAGTATTTGAGTAAACCACTAGTTGCGTAATGAGTAAAAAATTTAAGGAGTAAAAGTTGTAATCGAACATAAATAAGTGAAAAATATAAATGAGTGAATGAATTATGGACCCTGTGATCGTGTATGAGAATTGGAGGCTTCTGATTCCTCCTGACTGTACCACGAAACAAACTCCTTCCACATACAGTAGGTGGTGTTTCGTGGCAATATTTGAAGGACTCATTTAACTTCAATTTTCTTACTAAATTTTCTTACTATATTACAGGGTTCCCCTTTAAAGGAAAAAAACGAGTGATAAAGTAAATGTGTTGACATATATTTGCAATTATTTCTTACCACCTGCTTGACTTCACATTAATTCAACAACATTTTCAATTTTTTACGATATGTGAGGGAAAAATAAATATAAAATCTTTTGAGTTGACGAGTACAGAGAGAGAGAGAGAGAGAGAGAGAGAGAGAGAGAGAGAGAGAGAAGAGAGAGAGAGAGAGAGGAGAGAGAGAGAGAGAGAGAGTAAGAGAGAGAGAAAGAAAGAGAGAGTGAGTGATAAAAAATACAACATGAACTCTTGTCTGATTGTGTTTTGCTTGTAGAACCGATTTACGACGCAATGAAATGACAACTACACACACCAGCCAACTAGCCAGTAACGTGGCAAGAGATTCATTCCCCAAGGGTTAGTAGTAGTAGTAGTAGTAGTAGTAGTAGTAGTAGTAGTAGTAGTAGTAGTAATAGTAGTAGCAGTATATTTAAGGTATGATGTATGCAGATGATACGGTACTATTGGCTTACAGTGAAAGTGATCTAGGGAGATTAGTGGTGAGTTATGCAGAGGTGTGTGGATGCAGCTGTTTAATTAAAGGTAATTAATATGTACGTAAAATAAAGCAGGTGATGGTGGCGGAGAGGGAGGAGAATTCAATCTGTAATGAGCATATTGATTGTGAGAATCTAGAGGTTGCTGAAAAATATATTATATACCTGGGAGAAATTGTAAATAAGAGAGGAAAATGTGACAAGGAGGTGAAAACTATAATTAACTAAAGTAAAAAGTCATGGGTGCAATTAAAACACTTGCTCTATTAACTAAGGGAAAAAGTAATTGTTGATATGAAATCACTGGTTAGAACGAAAGATGTATTAATTAATGAGGCGATAAGAGGATTGCATGAGGTGTTTATATACCGACACTATTATATCGTTGTGAAAGTATGGTGTGGTATGAATATGATTATATAATTGAAAGTAAGAGCAGAAGAAATGGTTATACTGAGAAGTGTGTGTAGAGTCCGAAGACTTGACAGGGTACTGGCATAAGGAAAGATTGGATAAAATAAGAGTGGTAAAAAGGGGTGAACCAGAGTGACTATATGAGAGCCAAAGAAGAGGTGAAAGACATAGGAGAATATGGTACGATATCATGAATTATTATGCAAGAAAGCGACATTTAGGAATGGGTAAATAAAAAGAACTTGTGTATGATAGGCAGAAGTCCAGTATGAGTATACAGTACAGTACACTCCTCATGGTGAATGTTGGAGATGGCTACTAATTTCGTGGACTCGATAAGAGAGGTGAATGTGAAAATGACCCACTCCAATGGGTAATGTATATCTCTCTCTGTATTTCTGATTTCTTCCCCTGGCCTTGGAGCCCCCATCCCTTGAAAGAAAATGAATTTGGGATATCGATGTTGATGATTATAATGATCAAACTGTACTGTATGGGCTGCCACTTAAAATATTGTTAAGAGTTGTGAATATGAAACAGATTAATAAAATGTTGCGACATGTTGTACTAACAAACACCAGACCATCATTTCCAAACTAGGAAAAAATCACAGAAGCCCACGATTGGATGATACTGCAGAGTTATTGTGAAGGTTGCCATTATTTACCTTCATGATTCAGGAACCTTGTTAAACTTATTGCGCAGCATCAGGTTGACTTGTTGGTTTGTTATATATGCGTTTTACATGACCAGCTTGACGTCATGAAGTGCAAACAGAATGAAACATCACGCTGACGGAGGCCTGTACACTCGGCCAAAAATGTTTTGCAATAATATCTTCACTGAATGGGTGCTTTTCAACAAAATATGTTGTTTTTCTGCTCTATCCGGGACTGTGGTTAAAAATCGTCTCTGATATATTGTGTTATAAATGATGAGTAATGATGCGCTCCTTGATGTGTCGCCTGCATGAACAATATGAAAAATGATATACAGTTTTTTATTTCGGATTGATATACATCCCTTACAAAACAAGGATAACTGAAAATCAGCCACCCCAGCAACGCTTAGGGAACCGAATACAATTTAATGTATTGTAAAATTAATAACCGAATCATCTGGAACCTAACCTAACTTACACATATAAGTTTCTATTTATCACAGTTTGGGAGAATCAGTATACACTCCAATTCAAATGGATATGTGTATGTTATATCACCAGGACATCAAATTAGTGCGATTGTATTGGTGGACGAGCTTGATGTGGGTGTGAAAAGAGACAGGTAGGTGTTTAGGTGGGTGGACAGAGAGAGAGAGAGAGAGAGAGAGAGAGAGGAGGAGGGGGGGGGGGGGGGAGACGAGTGTACTGTAGATGTGTGGATAGAGGGGCCAGTATTGCGTAGGTGATCAGGGCATGAGTTGTGGGTAGGGTTGGAGGAGAGAGCATGTAACAGGTAGACTTGTTTGTAAGTTACACCTTGACCCACATACTATACCTGCTTGTCTATACCTGTGTATCTACTTCCCTCCCTCCTTGCCTGCCTGCCAGCCTACCTAACCTGGCTGGGCAACCTTCGGGGATGGCCTGGGTCACGGCTCACCATGCCTCCCGGGTCTTCAGCTCCAGCCAGAACGGTTAGGGGAGGTCAGGGGAGGAGCGAGGAGAAAAGAAGAAGGGAGGGAAGAGAAGGAGTGGCCAGGAGATGGAAGCCAAGGGTCAGGGGACGGAAGGAGAGACCCAGAAGAAGTAGTAGAGAGATGGAGTGAAAGGGGGAGGAGGGGGCAAAAGGAGAAGGAGAAGAGGAGCCAGGGGAAACTGGATAAGGGAAGGGCGTGAGGGAAGGGGAGGATAAAAGGGGAGAGAGCACAGAAGAGGAGGACGTGGGCCTGGGGAGGGAAGGGATGGATGGAGAGGATATCAAGATGTTCAATAGTTCAAGCACGTCGCTATGAAACTCTGGCACTGTTTGGAATACTAAGATGTTTGGATGTCGGAGAACTGTAGACTACTGATTCCAACAAAGTCTGCCAAAAAACATATAACCTCAACATACATAACCTGTGTCGTTTGTTTTGTGGGACAGTTTGGATAAATTAGTAGCCCTCAGGTCTCTGACATCACCGGGGCCCAGTCACAAACTGAAACTACAACTTTCAGTTGTTTGTATGGAATGATCACCAAGGCCACAAAAATGTGTGCGTTACATTGACATTAATTTCTCTTAGTTGTGCTACACAATTGAGAACTTATTATCTTTGGGGGGATCCATGTAACGAAATGAATTTGCACATTTTACATAATGGAGGGTACAACCCAGACCTTTGGAAATCAAGTAGCAGACGAATTATTTTTTTCTTTATAGACTTGAGGGTGAGTGACACAAACTTGTTTTTGAACTGATTTACCGTACAATAACAAAGATGCCACGCAACAAACTCCCTCGGCAAAGAGGCTCATTTATAACAGAGTTTGGAAAATTTAAAAACGTCTAGATTATTGATGACATCTTTCCATCTTAATTAACGTATTCTGAATGTTATGGCGTTTACTGTGACTGTCTCAGTTCAGTTCACTTTCTATTTGTCTGAGAAACTTAACGTTCAGAAAGTGGATGTGCCAATTTTCCGTCCAATCGACATTCAGATAAACAGACATTGCAGTAGGATTCCATCACATATTAGAGAGTCAGAGTGGCAGGTGGTATTTGTGTTTTTGTCTCAGACTGTAAGTAATGACAATATATGTTGCTCACTCCAGTTCTAAGTTTACAAAAACGAATTGTTGGTGCGGCACTTCTTATGCACAAATTTCACTAAAACTAGCTTGAGCAACAGGGTAACTAGACACAAATACCACGCTGTGCTATAGAGTTACAAAAAACGTTACATGACAAAAAAAAAAAAAAAAAAATGTTGTCAGATGCAAGATCAGAACCAGTCCAGGAATCGCCAAGCCTTGACATCAACAGACAACATGCTCTATGCCAATTTTAGTTTACAAGTTGGTGGAAAGGGCGAGTAATTGTGATCAAGCCTAATATTAAAAGTATACGTCATTCATTTCTTCTCGTATCTCATCCGGGGTTATTTTGTGAACAACTGAGCGTTCCATAACATTTGCCACTTTGACCTGAAATCACCGTGTAAGCGTGTCACTTACCACTTTGGTGTGCCTGCTCCTTTACTGACTGACAAGGGTAATTAATACAAGAACACTTTACATTATAGGTGGGACCAAACTTAGAAATCCCCCCTTCACACACACATACACCAGCACAAACCATAACTTCACATGTTACCTTTCACCCATCAACGATAAGTATAATATTATTAGGAAAATGTTAGACAGTTCACTGTAGTCGCTGTTAGAGCGATTGACAATTAGCATGCAGAACCAATTGGGGGGAGGGAACAATAATACCCCGATAGTGTAACTCGTACTCAATAAATGGAACGAGTGACACCATCAGGGTATTATTGCTTCTTCCCCCTTTTGATTCTACATGCTAATTGTCATTCGCTTTTCCTGTTGTTTTTTATTGCAGGGGAAATTACCTCTGCTTGGGCCTTGCATAAGGCCCAAGCAGAGTGTCGCTTTTCCTAATAATGTTTATATAAGTATACCTGTTTATAACCATTTTCTTCAAAGCATTCTAGATATACATCGTTTTCTCTAATATTAATTCTACAGGTACTATGATAGAACATTTTACGTTTGGTTTATTACAATATTCTCATATAAATAAGTCAATATTACCAATACTTATATCATAATCAAAGTTTCACCATGCTACTAATTATCCACACAGCTGGAATTCTCGGTTGTCCAAGTGGCAGAAATGTTAATACACAACATTATTCTTTATATTGGTAAACGTACAGTACGTTCCCGGTATGTTACTTGCTACACAATATAAAATGGTTAGTTGTTTTTGTTTATGGGTTGTAAAATAAGTAAGAGCGTACCAACAAAATAAAGCTACTGATTCACTCAAAGATTACCACAACAAACACCAAGTATATTGAGGTAACATGTTTATTGCAGCATTTTAAAGGGTACAATTACATCCGACTCGTTGACAATAATAATATCATGGCCCATTTAATATGATAATGATGAGGGTGTTTTTGTCGGTTAAAATTGCCTACTTTTATTGTTTGATAATCTATTTTATTCTATCCCAGGCTTGTTTAAAGGGCTTTCATGTTTATTTATATACGGAAGGAACACGGTAGGAATATAACTATGATAGGTAACAGAGAGAGAAGGTTTAACGGTGGAGAGGTTGGAATGATAAACAAATAAATAGATAGATAGGTAGATATAATAGCAAGGGAAGTTGGGGAGGGTGGGAAGGAGGTGAGGTATTCTGCGTCCCCCAAATCATTGCTAAGTTTGATGTGTATCAGGGCTCTATATCAAGACACCTGTGTAAATTTAGTTCTTATCCACAGACACCGTAATTATGTTCAGTTAGCAGCACTTTACATCCATCATCTTCCTCATTCCTACAGCTCTCTCTCTCTCTCTCTCTCTCTCTCTCTCTCTCTCTGTTTAGATTTATGTTTTTCTATTATTTCCGACCCCTTTTGTCATTCGTTCCTTCTTATGCCTTTTCTCCCCATCGCCATCTCCCGCACCTCTACAGTTTTCCTTCTATTTCCCCCTGGTCCTCGTCACCTCTTCTCCATGAATCTCATCCTCACGTCCCAACCTCCAGCTCTGATTGCTTAAAATCGAGATAAAAATGTAATCCTCATGCAGTTTTTCTTTTCCTTCCCCGCGCTCCCCCTTCCTGTTTCCCGCGAGACAAATGATTATTGGGGCTCTGAGTTATAAGACAAACAGAGGCACTAGAGTAAGCCCAAGTGCATGATGATGTTTGCGCTTATCATCGTTATTTTGGTTCGCCAGAAGACGGATGTGATGGGAAGAGTTAGTTATGTGCTGCGACCTCTCCGCCTCCATGCCTGCACTCGTTATGTTGATGATGTTGACCTTTTTATGCCCGAAAAATTTCCCTCTAGTTTCGTGCCGATGCCCTCTTTTCTTTTCCCTTTCTTTTTTTCCGTACCCACAAAACAAATACCAATTCCATGTAAAAGTGAACCTCTATTACCCTTTCCTGTCTATGTAAAGGTGCTCTTGACCCTTCAAGAAAATGTACGCTTTCTGTCCCTCTTTGGTTAAAAATAATTCTCCTTTACCAAATACCTTTTCTGTCCTCTCTTTCCATCACGAAAATAATCGTCAAGGATATCGGGACTCAGAAACGCGTGAAAGATTAACGTTGTGAATAATTTTAAAATAACAAACCCCTTGGGAAGAAGTGATTATTCAGTTATATGTATAATTTATAATATGGAGGAGGCTGTACAGTATATGATTATAAAATAACAGCGTGTATGTATGAAAAAGCTAATAATGAGTTGATAATAATCTAGATGGAATATTGATCTGACGAAGTGTAGACTGTAGACTGCACAAGAAAAGTGGGACAAATGTTAAAATTTATAGAGTTTGTAGAGGTCAAGTTCACGACACGGTTTTGCGACTCTCATGTCACTTGTGTAGGAGTAGTAAGTACCAGCTGCAGGCGACAGTTGTCATGGTAACCAGCTGGTGTTGTCATGGTGACCAGCTGGGGTTGGCATTGTGACGTCAACTATCAATATAATTGTCTAGACAGACACTGCAGAGTCGCTGCACAAGGAGGAGGTTGGTATCGGTAAGTTTTGCATACATGCGTTACAAATAGACTTCAATTACTTCGCATGTGTCACATTCCGTACTAGTAATTTGGTTCGTATTCAGGAACAAAAACGAAATATATGAAGTAGATGCTGTACTGAGAATAAGAACAATAATTTTGAAGTTGATATAGCAGTGTCATTATTACGTTTTATAAAAACTCTCAGTGGAGCAGGGTGAGTACAGTACAACTGTTGGTCAACTGCAGTACAGTGAGGTTGGCAGAGGTTTGTTGGGGGGTCGAAATATCACGAGAGTATACTTTTGTCACGGACTACGACAATAATTGTAAACAATATGTGTTCTTTTCCCTAGAACTATATTAATGGTAGAATACAGTTATCATGTTCATATTTATTCAGAAATATCTTTAGGTTACATTAGATTACTTATCATCATCATAATATTATCGTAAATCCAACACCATGCTTACAATGGCATTTTATGGCAACATTGAGGCCCAACCGTTGTCGTGGTTGGCGGACGGACGATTAAAGTTATTTGTTATAATTTTGATTATGAATTATACATTGTTTAACAAGTATTATAGCTTACATTTTGCAAAGTAATAAAATATTGTGAAATTTTGGTCTCAAGTACCTCCTATAATTAAAGATGAAAATGTTTATAAAGCAAGTATGACAGTGTACGATATTATGGAGCCATCCACACTGGCGTTTGAATCATCTCAGTAGCTTCTCGGAGGAGTAATAAGTTATTTTGTGAAGTGATACACCTTAGTTACTCAAAGAAAGGATTAATGAATTTACAACCTGTAGTCTGGAGGATCAGCTGAGTCTAAACTGAATCACCTGCAGCACGTAGGTGATATGGAAATAAGTGTGCTTTTCTATTCGTGATTAACGTGGAGGCTGCAGAAGAATTTACTGTGTTTTTGGAGTACTGCTCGTGAACAACATAATAACGTGAGTGTTATTGTGTGTTATTTATTTTTCTTTCACAGGCCAGCGAGAAAATGATTTAGTCTGGGACACACTACAGTGATATTATATATAATAAAATATTTTCGTGCTAATGGTAGTCATTTTAAAATCAGCTTGCATGTGCAACTTGGACATTTCAACGATCCAGTTATTGTGGGGAATGTCTAAGGATATTGTTTATAGAATAACAACAATATAATGTATGGTGACTGAAGAACCTGTGGGTTAAAAATAGATAACTTGCCCTTTCTCTATGTTCTAACTTTATAAGTATGTCTTTCGAGCAATGTGAAGTTAGTAGAGGATAAGTCCCGAATGTAGTCACGGTCCAGCTAAGGTTAGGTCAAGTTATTTCGTGTGGCGACTAGAAAATCATTACCTCCCCCTCATATTACTATAAATTGATATATAATGTCATGATAGACCTGCAGAATAAAATCAACATAAAATGACAAGGGGGGGGACTCTCGGAGAGAATATAGATACATATTTATTCTGTCAATGTTGAGTATAAATGTTATTTTATTATTTAGGGTGTGAGTGACCTGACCTTCATGACCTGCCTCCGTTATCTGGTAAGAGGCAGGAAGCTGGGTGTACCCCACCGTGTTGTACCTTAGCCTACACCACAGTCGCACACAAAATTATATTTTTATTTATCTATTCCAGAAATTCTCATCTAATTTATTGATATACATAGGCTCAGTGGACGCATTAGTGGCGCCTGTCATATTTTTCTTAATTCAACTGGGTTGGTGCTGTCATTTTTTTCTCTTGGTTGATGATTCAGAATCATAGATGTGGCACTTGTGCAGGACAGTCGGCTCGGTGAACTTGTCTGATCTTGATGCATAAACTTAAAATTTAATATATATATATATATATAATTTGCACAATCAAATTTACAAAGAACAACTACAGGCTCTCTAAAGGGGGTAGGTCCTAATACGCTTTTGATACATTGGAGTGCCTTCATTCCTCCAAAGTATGCCAGGAAACAGGACCAGATGAACAAAAATAACGGTATCCTGTTGCTTGGAGTAGTTTGGAAGAATCTTATGGTCCAGATTTACCAAAGATGTATTACCCCCTTACTAAGTCTCACAAATGCTGTTCTGCACTGTTATTAGTACGGTACATACCAATAGCTTAGTAGAAAAAAAAGTGTAAATATAGCGTTATCATCTCGTTTGGTATTTGTCACTGCACGCTAACTTTATGGGGAGAAGTTCCATAATTTCCTCCTGTTGCCTTGGTGCTTCATGGCCTAGTTTGGTAGGCTAGTTAGTACTTTACCACGTCTTCCAATATAGGCTAAGTAACCTAGGGGCATAGGGTATTGAAATACTGTACAGTACCTTTAACATTGGTGGTAGTCCTATGGTAGTCCGTCTTCATCCAGAGCCAAGTACAGTATTTTATTATTTTTATAAGATCATTTTTTTCGTATAAGGCTCCATTTTATGGTGCAAACTTTACCTGAATATTTTTTACCCAATAAAATAAGTAATATAAATCCAGTATAAAGGAAAAACAAAATGAAAAATGTGGGAAGAAAGCAACAAACACATCACAGTCCTCACCACAAACTGTTGTTAAGGATTACGATGATTTGTCAGTTGCCATAAGTTGCAGTTTCCTCTTAACCTGGTGGGTGTGTGTGTGTGTGTTTGTAATACTAAAAAAAATGGGAGGACGACTGATTTAATGCTTTAACCTGTGAGATACAACTTATAGTCTACATTATTTTCCATATCTTTAGACTCATGTCAGAAAATTTCATGGGTGTTCGTACGGCCTATTTTAGCAAAAATAACATCAATAATGATACTAATAATAATTGTATTTCGTCCATTTGGAGGGGGTATATGGGAGAAAAAAGAAAATACAATTCATTAATAACAGAAAGCAAGCACGGTAGGCTATTGTATTACAACTGCTACCTGTCTGGCCCCCCATTCCCCTTTTTATGAACTATAATGCTAACCAAAGATATGCACATTCAATGTGTTACCAATCTGTGTTTTCACAGTTCTATAAAAAAAAAAATCAGGTACCTGTATATAGAATATCAAACTTTCTGTTCATAGCTTCTGTAATATTATAATAAGAATATATCCTTATCCAAAACATCTAATCCGCCAAGCAGAGATGTTATGTACCAATATAGAATAAATTACGAAAGGATTATTAATGGTTAATTTATGAGTTACTGAGGAAAAGTTAAGTTGCCTGTACTGTTGCTTGTCTTTATCTCATGATACACACATGGAGCTGTTAGCTAAGGTTTTGACAATGTTAACATAGCCTATAGGGAAGCTCCATATTACATACTTATCCTCCTGTTGGTTTGGAAAAGTACTGTATCCTGCGGTAGCTGGTGGAAGGTTTACCTCCCTCAATATTGTATCTCCGGAAGCTGAAAGTGATAAGAGAGAGGGTGATCGTTCAGGGGACGAGAAAGCAGGGAGTGTGTGTGACAACCTGGCAGAGTGTAGTGATAACGAGAGAAAAAGAGAAAGAGAGAGAAACTAGTATTGATATTGAGCTCTAGACATTCACTGAAGCTCATACAGTTTACTTGCTGTCTTTCTGCTTGGTAATGTTAGAGTGTTTTGAAATGTTGGCATTATTCGTCGTATGTCTTTTTTACCCTATCTTGGGCACAGAGTAGCGTGAAAGGCAGTCTATTGAGTTCGATCTTGTATGTGTGTAAATTATGTACGGTAGCCTATAGGAGAGTTTTGTATTGGATTTACATATTATGTGTAGTGTGGTACTTATTTTTGACACAGGCTGTCTGGTAATTAAATTGATTTTTTGTTTGCTTCTTGTTGCTTTAAGGTATTTCATTTTTTGTTGCAACGAGTTAGAGATAACAGTCGTATAGTTTGTTACTCATATCCATTAAACTGTATATTTTACGATGGTAGCAGTTGGTTTTAATGAAATTTGGCATACCATTATTAACGAGTAGAATTTGTGCATGTAGCCTATTAATGCAAATAATGGTTACCAATAACTTTGGTTTATTGTAATAAAATGTTGTTTTCAATTGCCATTTATTTTTTGTTACTGGTAGCTATTTCCCGAGCGACACCGTTTACAGTTTTACACTAACTTTCTCTTTATGTTTTCATTATATACCTCTGCCAGGGGGATTATGTGATTGGTTTGGATTATTTTTATCCCACCCGGTTGCTGTGGGCAGCATTACGCCAAAGGCTACTTTCGTATTTTTATGTAACATTTAATAAAAATTGGCCCCATTTAGAGAGATCTAAATTTGAACCCATGTTTGCAGAAAGTGTTGAAAAGTGAACCAGGTTATTGTGCTCTGTAGCCAAGAGTGTGAGGATGGCAAAACATTAATGCCCGAGCTGAATGACGATTCTCTGACTGTTAAACGATCATGATTACATCCTTGTTCATGGTTGAGTCTGCTATAGGATAGCCGAGCAGTCTGTGTTGGTAATTGGGAAGCGACGGTTAGAGTCGGGTAGAAACTAGAGGACGGACAGAGAGGAGGAGGAGGAGGGGGAGGATGATGACGTACAGGGTTGGGTTAGATAACGACAGATGTTTCTTTACCCAACATTACTTTAGCAGACTCTCTCTCTCTCTCTCTCTCTCTCTCTCTCTCTATCTCTCTCTGCAGATCCCCTTTTGCTATCTCACTTTTCTCCCAATCTCAGTACCATGTCTCTCTCTCTTGGATAGGCTACTGTACATAATCCTCTCTTACAAACAGACAATCTTCACATCACGTTCATATAGTGTCCCTGCCCCTCGAGCCATATAATCCACTCGTTCCTCTTCACCTTCCACATGTTCTCTCTAGTGTCTCAAGTCCTCCACTCCTCTCAATCCCTTACCACTCACTCTCTCTTTCTCCTCCCTCCATACCCCCTTCTCCTCACTTCATTATCATCTCTCTCCTGTTTCTCCCCTTGCCTTACTACTACTAACCTTCTCTCCTCTCTTCCATCACCAGTGACGGTTGGTCGTGAGGGGAAATCTGACCTTTCTCCATGCCTCCCCTCACATTTATATCTCTCTTCCCTACTTCTCTCTCCCTCCATTCGCTCTTGTTTTTCCCTATAGGACCTGCTCTTCTACCCCCTTCACTCCCTCCATATTTCGCTTTCTCATTGCATTTTCTCACCCTCAATGTTTCAACGCTTTCTTCATTGACTACCGGTACCCTAACCAATATATTTTTCCTATGGTACTCGCCTTTCCTCGTCATACTATTTTTTTTTTTTTTTACCGCCTATCACACTCAGTTTTCTCCTTACATCACTTTGCCACCACTCGTGCTTTAACCACATATATACCAATAATATAGGGTAATTATATATATATATATTATATAATACATAATATTATAATATAGGGTAATATATATATATATATATTATTGTTACTCTGGTTTCCATCGTGTACACTGAGGGAATCTATAAGAGCAACTGGAACCGCACAGCTGTGTTGTGTTGAATGTATTAACTACCGTATGTATTCTTTAGGTTATGTCATTTGAACGAGTTTATGCAAATTCAGACTGGCTCATTTTTGCTTAGGTGCTATGAACTATTCCGTCCTATGTTTTCGGTGTGATTCTAGAAGTGTTCGAGGCAACCCCTATGATTTATTTGTTTGTCTGTGTATGTGTGTAGGTACACGGAGAGGCTACGCTTTTGAGAATTACACATGGGTGATATATAGGCTACACTATGTACCGGTTTCGCGTATGTTTGTACACGTCAGTCACTAGAACAGTTTCATCACTCAGGACTCTAAAATGTAACTGGTTTTCAGTGACTGGGAAAAATGATCACCTTAGTTTTTTAATAATCCTTCAGCATATGGTACGTGAACTGGTTGGTGCCTGAAGCACAACATGTAGACACATTATGAGCATCAGGAAATTATAATGCAGGCGTAGGCATTGCATCGGTTGGTATAATTGAGGAGTATTATATTGCTAATTTGCATGTATTGGTGCAACCCTAACGGGATAATGTAGGCCTTCAGTCCTTTATACTCCTACATTCACAGATGACTCGCACCAATCGGCCAATAATATTAAAAACTAAATATATTACTGTACTACTTATCCCTTGAGAAAGGGAAATGGGTTATTGATAACGATGATGAATACTTCCGTAAGCTACACTAGAAATTTGACTACCGGTACTTTTGAATGTAGAAATGAAGCGAACTGTGTATGTGTATACTGCAGTGTTGGCTATGAGTCAGAGGGCCTGCCCAGAGTAAGATTACGCGATAAATTTTACAAGGGAGTTTCCGTAGTGTGGACTTGTGTGGGTTGGGGTTGGGTTACTGGGTGAAGGGAACCAGGTTCGCAGACTAACCACATTGTATAGTGAATGTGTATATTTGATGATTATCCTTCATATGTTTTCGAAGAAGCTTTCAGTTAGGTGACAGCGCTTATGTTTGTGAGTGCACGACAATATTGTGTACACATCTGTCACATTCACACATATTAAGATTATAGTGAAACACTTCTCTAAATACAGCAACAATTATTGGGTAGGCCCTACCATATCCAATGTACTTGTATAATGTTAAATCTTTCAGACAATGTTTTATAAACAAAATACAGATTGGCAAACTGAAATAAACTAGCCTAGTGGACTATACAAAGGTCAGTTGTTGACACTCATGGGATTTATTGGGCTAATTTTTTTCTGCGTGTGGACTATATATTATTTGTCAGTACAGTACAGTACAGTGCTATACTTAATTTTCACTAGAGCTGGATGGCTAGGAAATTTGCCTCATGCATCAACAATATTAGGCTAGCCTACTTAGTTTGATTAATGTGCCCCTTCTGTATCACGCGTCGCCTCTTCTATTTCTCCCGTCTTCTTCGTTATGCAGTTTGTCGCAGATGTGTTCTTTCTTGTGCATAGTTTTTATTCCTTGTGTCGCATTGCTGGTATTTTTTTTTTCTTCAGTTCAATTCTCTTCCCATGCTTGTCATACTGTTCTTGGGTGCTTCCTTCTTTTATCCCCTCGTTTTCCTCTCACCTTTGTCCTCCTTTCTCTCCATCTCTCCCCTCTTTCCTCCCCTCCACGACACATGGCAACGATCACGTTCCCCTCACCCCAAACACACTCAACACATACACGACGCCCTCCACATTCCCTTTGTACTGTACAGGGAGATGACAGCTGGGCTCCCCAACCTTTGTACCTCACGTGTTCACCGTCATCCTGTGGCCTCCGTTTACACCATTTCCTATATTCACGTTTTCATATTTTTTTCCTTCTCTTTTATTCTGTATTTCGGTTCCTTTCTTTTCATTCGCCGCTTTTCCTACCGTATCTTTCATAATTTTATTTCATAGATAATTCGTGTTGCTTGTTTTTTTCTCCTTGTTATTTTTAGCCTGCTGTTTCTAGTCTAACCGTTTGTTTGATCTTTTTTTTCCCCCACTCCATTTTCATCCTGTCCTCGCCTTTATTTTACGAATATAGCATATTTTTCTTTCTTTTATCTACTACCTTTGTCTCTTTATTCCACTTTTCTTTTCAACTTGTCTGTTTTCACTATAAACCTCTTTTTCCAGCTCCTTTTCATTCTGTTATTCCCTTTTATAATTGGTATACCTGTTTCACACATTTCCTTCCCCTGGCTGTAAGTGATAGAGATAGGGAGATGGACAGATAGAAAATAGAGACATGGCATAGCCTAGTCCTGGGCAGGCAGTATTTGATCATTTTCCCGTTGGTCGTGAGTGGTTCCATTCACGTTGCAATAATGAATGGATCACATTGTTAGTGCCATCTCCATAGTTTCACTCTTGGTGCCAATAACGCAATGTTCATACGACTAGGTTGCTTCACCACCGTGTGAATTCAAGTCATATGCAAAGAGCATTGGTTCCCAACGCACTCCATGGGAATTCAATTTACTTTTGCTTTTATTTTACTGCAAATAGGGGATCTACATTCGGGTATAAAATTCATACTATCCAATCCTTGAAATTGGATGTTATACGTTTGGCATATTTATGTACGAGTATGATTTTGTCGCAGAAGTGCAGTTATCAGTTTGTAACAGTAGCTTGATCGATTATAATAGCCTATTATGTTTTAGGAGTTCATAAATGAGAATGTGGTTGGCAATGGAGAATAGATAAAAAGGGTTGGTAGTCACTGACACAGAACATGACTTGTAATGTCAACACATAATGGTGGATGTGGGGATCATTTATAGTTGTATGTATTAGAGATTAAAGGGCCGCAGACCACTTAAACTGAGATAGTCTTCCTGGGCACGGATGGAGGATTCAGTGCCCCAGCCCCTTAAAAAAAAAAAAAAAAAAAAAAAAAAAAATTCCCCCAGCATATTCTAGCGTTTGATCGCCTCACTTTTTTTAATACCTCGGGACTGTAGGTTGTCAGTAGCCCTTGACTCTTGCGAGGCTCCGAGATTATTGGGTGTCGCACTAGATAAGACAGTGGAGCTTAATGGTGTTGGTAGCTTCTCTTCTGTCCCACTAGATGACAACACCTTATTTATACACGTCACGTCACTAACAGGAGAAGGCACCTCTCTTTATGTGTGTGTGTGTGTTTTCCTGTACCGTAACCATAATGCATGGTGTTGTATTGGGTCATTTAGGCTAGTGTGAGTGCTTGAAAAGTCAACCTTGAATTCGGATTAGCCTATTGTTATTATTATTTTTAAAGACTGCATTAACGCGTATGTTAGTCATCGCTGTCCATAGGAGGGTCAAAGCGGAAGGTAGAAGATAGACAAAACCAAAGAGGGGAACGAGACAAAAGAGGGGTGAAGTCCCAAGAGGAAGGAAGGGGCGTGAAAGGGATCTAAATATTTACCAATGTTGAGCGTCTACCTTCCCTCCCATACAGTGGCCTGGCCTGGCTCACCCTACACCTTCTGGCAATAAGACCATCTAGTCTACTCCTTGAAACCCAAAGGAATGGATGTATTACTTTACTTACCACCTTTCCTTATCTTAGTCTCCTCACCTCATTGCATTAATTATCACTCTACCCCTCTCTTGACATCTCTCTCTTACTGCCTTTCCCTCATTCCGATTACCTTCACCTTGCCACTCACCTCATTGACACTCAGCATTTCCGACACTCTCCTCCCCCCCTCTCACTCAGCATTCCCCCCTTCCTTCCCTGCCACACCTCACTCAGCATTTCCGACACTCTCCTACTCCCCTTTTACTCAGCATCCCCCCCCCCATCCTTTTCCTCCCTGCCACACACGCAGCTGGCCTCACCTCTCACCTCGAGCCCCTCTACACCACAAACTCTTCATTACAGCGTCGCCTTCACAACACACAAACACAGTCCTCACTCTCCTATCACCACTCAGGTTCCTCTCCCTGAACGGATAATGACCTTTCATTACTACGTTATCCGGTCTTGGGTGATTGGTGTCCGGGTCAGAGAGAGAGACAGCTAGAGAGAGATTGGGGTTAAACTTGTTTCAATTTATATATAGCCTATGTGTATATTTGTGTGTTATTACTTTAAATATTTGTGTCATGTCACGTTATTTTATATATATGGCACTTTATGTATGGAAATTATGGATGTTCTATTAAATGCAAAAGAATGGTTAGGCTATTTTGGTACCAGGTAACATGGTTGGTATCGTCTATCCCTCTGAGCTATAATGAACACTTCTTCCACCTCTACTTCCCACGGTCAGTTTAATAAGTGAAGCCTGACACACGTGAAAGACGGAAGTAGGTCACACTTCCGTCATGCTTGTTATGTTTTTAGTAATCTTCACAATATGGTGTGTAGTGGTCCCTGTTTGTATGTTATTGTGTGTGTAAGCTTATGGTTAACTATTACATATTAAAGAAAAGAAATATATATATTAAGCGGTGTGGTTGTGTGGGAAATAACAGGTATGTGTTGTGATTGCATGTGATTACGGGTGTGTATTTGTGGATGAAAGGATAATATCTCTCTCTCTCTCTCTCTCTCTCTCTCTCTCTCTCTCTCTCTCTCTCTCTCTCTCTCTCTCTCTCTCTCTCTCCTAAATGTAAAAAAAAAAATAATAATAATAATATATGTGGAAATGAGACTTCTGATTCCTCTCACCTATGCCAAAAAACGCAAAAATAAACACCACAGTTTTGTTTTGTATGTTTACTCTGATAACCTACACGGGAAGACATTGTAACCTTTAATATTCCCATGGAAAAGTTAAATCTGGGCAGAAGGGAGAGCAGTTAGTGGGCGGGGCGTGGGGATGGATGAAGATGGCCTCGGAACAACCTAATATTAACTCCTTAAAACATGCACACACTCAGTCCCGTCTGATGTCGTAATACTCTATATTATTCTATTACTGTATCAAAATAATTGAGGTGAAGTTAGCAGAACTACGTGGTTTACAAAAAAGTGATAAAAAGCACAGAAGGAAGGTAATAATTTGTTTTGACTTCACTGATAGCACAATGATCAGGTAGGGTGGAAGCCTCGAATGCTTCATTTTGTTATTTAATCAGTCAGGAAATTGAACCAACAAGAAAACCACTTCCCATGTACCGATTCCGATATTGTTTTTTTAACACAACTTCGTATAGGACATGTGGATTGATAATTATATACTTTATGCTGTATAGGCTATAGGGACCGTTGTCGACGCTCGAACTCGGCAACATTTTCCACTTTGTCCCCACCAAAAACAACACTAAAGATGCATGAATATTAAAAAAAAAAAAAAAATAATAATAATCACCAGAGCCATAGCCACGATGGTCTCTGCCAAAGTACATGATTGGTGGTGCAGAAAGTGTGTTAAAATATGTAAAGTAGAAAGTGTGGGAATAAAGATGGGCCCCTCCAAGTTAGGCCTGACCGCTGCCATTATAATTGAAGATCGTTGATACGCCCCTTTAAGGAGAATGGTCCTATAGGCTCTTCGATCCCTTATAAAGACAGGTTAGGTTATGTAGGAGATTCCAAGGTATATAATGGCGAAGAAGAGGAAGGGTAGAAAGGAACGGCAGGGATATATAGCCTGGTGAGGAAAGATATATGTGGCTGGGGAAATATATGACGCTTGGTGTAGAGAGGGGAGAGAGGCTATACACGATGAGGGTAGGAAGGAAATGGGTTAGGTTAGCTTAGGTAATGATGTTGTGCTTAGGAGGAAAGGGGATGTAATGAAAGCAAGAGTTCACGTGATGAGGGTAAGAAATATACCGTAGCCTAAATGTGAGGAAGAGAGGAACTAGAGCTGAAGAAAGGATACGGAATATGATAAACTCAAGTGGGGAATAAAGTTGAAGTAGTGTGGAGAGGCATTTACGTAAAGGAGAAAAAGGTTGTGGGTTAGTTTTGGTGTTTGTGGGTGTGACTAGTGTAATGATGAAGAGTTTTACTGATGATAATGTTGGTAATTGTTTATGGTAGTGTCTTTAGCTTGTGTTGAAGTGTTGGAAGGGATAATTAGCCTAATGCCTTTACATTCATATATTCTACTTAAGGGTTTTTCAATCTAACTCCAGAATAACACAGATGGTCCATATTTGCTTTTCATTTGTGCTGCTGAGTATTTAGATAATAGACCAAATGATTATTGTAGTCAGAGAGTGTTAAATTACTGAGTGGGGGTTCAGCGACCCATGATATCCTTTAGCCTTTAATTAAAGAATATTTTATACTCTTCTAAGTACTCGAATCTGACAGGCAAACCTCAGAGGGCGTAAAGGTGGAAACTGTAGCTCTTCAGTGGCTTTATCTCTTGGGTAATAGTTGGTTTTAACAGAAGTTATTATTACACGTAATGAGAGTAATTTAAAGCTGGCGACAACAGCAGTTAGGTCACAGTGATGGAGAGGGAGGACTTTCATATCCTGTGATATTTGTTTGTCTTGTTTATTACATTCATTACCAGGCAGTTCATCTTATTTTATTCTTCCAGGAAAACAAAAATAAGTTGCATAGAACAATGTAAAGCTGGAATAGCCTATGTGAAAGGGTGTTACAGATGCTGATGAAAACTATACTTCCCAGTTGATGCATATGGCATTTCCTCTCGCCGATGATTGTTTAAAATAGCAGCTGTGACAATCTATGAGTAAATGAGAAGTAAAACGTTACAGGAGAAAAACTTTATCCTCAGCACGAATACTAAATATATATATATATATATACCGGTAGTGGAAGATAACGATGATGTGTCACGGGAGATGAACCTGTAAATAAATGTGGGAAAAGAAGAGGTTCACTGTACATAGTCTGATGATATTAACTCGGAAGGTTGTCACACAGAGTTCAGCCACTTGAGAGATGAACAATGACATGCAGACGACTGGACAATATACATATGGAAATTAAATATATTATGGATTAGGGTACTGTATAGCCTACCAGGACATTGACTCACTAATGCAAGCAGTTGAATATAAAACAATTCACTCGCCAAGCTAATGAATAAAGGTGAAAATTGAAGACATCGTGAATCACTTTTGATAACCTATACTAAAATATGACATCTTTCATAATTATGATCGCTGGCAATCTCGTGTGAGGTGAATTTATAAATAAGTAGATAATAACTGATATGATGATGGACACCCCAATCCAAAGTGTGAAAAATAAGTCTATATTGTGTAGATAAAAGATTATTTGAAATTACTGTTATTACTGTCATTATCGCTTATTGCTTATTCCCTTGTTATTGGTTACTAAAATTACACGGTGATATTTTTAGATGAAACAGTTACTCCTCTGTTATTACTTGCGGTTACTGAGTATAGTGTAGGCTATATAGTTATCTTATAGTACTGGCTAATCATTCACCATAACTGATTACATGAGACTTTTCTTGTTATTATTCCTTATTATCCTAATTTTGGTAATTGCTGACGTCCTCGGAGCTAATGTGACGTTTACTTTATTACAATAATTGTGTATATTATTTTTGAGATTCTGAAACCCTCAACGATCATTTGGCATTCTTCATTCCATTCATATTAATATTATAACTTTATCCCCATCAATGTTTTGGCCAATAGTACTCAAGGGTAGTACAGTGTTGATGAATCCTGAGCAAACTATTCCTCCAAAGAATTCCAGGCAACAGTCCACCAATATATTTGTTAATCTGGTCCTGTTTCCTGACATATTTTAGAGGAATCAAGGTGCTCCATTGTACCAAAAGTATAGTATCCCTTTAAGGGACCATGTGATGTACCGGTAGTAAGAAAATTGGAGGTAAATGAGTCCTTCAAATATTGCCACGAAACTCCACCTATATGGAAGGAGCTTGTTTCGTGACATAGTCAGGAGGAATCAGAAGCCTCCAAATCTCATACACGATCACAGGGTCCTTAATTAACACTTAACACATCACAGGTATACAGCAATCAAACCTTTGATCTCCTCTGCATAAAGAAGTCGTATAAGTCAGGGCACAAAACCACAAATGACCTGTTAATGGAGGAGGAGGGAATGGTGTGCGACCCCCACGTCCTTCCCGAGAGACAGTGTAGACACAGAGAGGTGTGAAAGCAACTAGGACGCACCTCCAATCATTATCGTCTCGGCAGAATTCGGTAATTGAAGCTGGTTTGATCTTTTCCTCTCAGCGCTCATCAGTCTTTTTTAAGTGTGTTCGGTTTGAAGCTTCCAACGCCACGGTGTGTTTTCTCGTCCAGAAATGTTTCAAATTATCTGACTCCAATTTTTCTTTCTTTCATATTCTGTAACCTTCAATTTTTTCTTTCATATTCTGTAACTTCATTTTTTGTTTTATATTCTCTAACTTAAATTTTCTTTCTTTCAACTTCTCTATCTTCAATTTTTATATTTCTTCCATATTCTCTAACTTCATTGTTCTTTCATTCTCATAACCTCATTATTTTCTTTCATATTCTCTTAACCTCATTATTTTCTTTCATATTCTCTTAACCTCATTATTTTCTCTTATATTCTCTAACTAAATTTTTCTTTCCACCCAGGATGTTTTTCGTACATAATATTTCCGTAATTAGACTTGGTATACTAACCAGGCCTTATCTTAATTCATTTATCCTCAAGAACGTTTTTATGTGGTATTTTTTATCTTCACCTTATAACCTAACCATATTTAATCGACCTTCGCCTCAGCAAAAATGGCCAAAATTTATCGAAGCAGACCTGGTAAATGTATAATATAACTTAAGCATGCATTTCATACCTTCATTCGATCATGTCTTACAATAATATCAAACCACATAAATATATTAGTCTAACCTCACCTCATCATCTACTTTCCCCATTCCAACCTGACGTATTTATAGGCTACGTCGTTTTATACTTTCTCAAAATAAGGAAACAAAAACATAATATAGTGGTGTGAAGGTGAGCACAGTTGGGCAAGACGGTGCCTGGCGATAAATAATTGGGGATGTGCCGGAACACTAAGTCAGACGCGGTTTAAATAAAGGGAGTAAAGACAGTCACTTAGCTCACTACGTCACCACAATGAGTCGTATATTATCTTGCCCGGTTTGCCGCACGATAGTTACAACCCCCCCCCCCCTCCCACTCACCCCTTTAACTCCTTAGCCCCCCCTCTTCCCTTTAACCCCCTAGCCCCCCCTACTCCCTGTAACCCCTTAGCTCCCCCACCCCCTCCCATTCATGACACATAAGGGAGGGAGGATGGAGGGGGGGTGATGGTAGAATTATTTACCCCTTACCATTCGTCTTTAACTTCAGACCCCTTCCCCTTCATTTTCAAGTCTCAGTCCACCATCAACTTCGCTTTCCAACCTCGGCCTTCCTTTCTCCATCTTCACCCTCATTATACCATGTCCTCTCCGTGACACAAAAGAGAGGTTGGGATGTTAGCCACCCTCTCCACTCTCCTTGTCCACTCTCTTCTTCAACCATAGCCTCTCCCCATTATTCCCTAAATAATACACCAGGGAGTAAGGGACACAGAACCCCTCCTCTCCTATCTGTTTTCATACACAAGGGAGGTGGTCAACACAGAACCTCCCTAGTTCCAAGTTTCAGGTAGACCCCATGATGCATTTACTTATAGCCTAGGCCGAATTCTGATGTAGTGAGTACGGTAAGGTATGTGGTTATTTACTTTTAGTTGGTTATTTTAGCCTTCATCAGCATCATTCGTGTGTGAGTGCCGTTCGTTCACATCTGGTTCACATCCTTTTTTTACCACAGGTAGGCCTATATGGAAATAAATAAAATACTAGGCCTATTATAAATAAAAATGGAGAGTAAAACCATTGCTGATCCTTGCTTCTTTCTTCTCTTGTTCCTTTTCCTCATTCCCTCTTCCAGTCGCTTCCCTTCTTGCATTATATTCTATTCCCTGGCTCTCCACCAGTGAGCGAGCCAGTGAGTGTGTGTTCCCCGTGCTCGACAAGTGTTGTTGTGGAGGAAGCGTCCGGGGGTTATACAATTGGAGGGGTGAGTTAGGTAAAGATTTGTGTCGCTGCTCGAGGGAGAAACGGGAGTGAAGCGGAAAGAAGAGGGAAGGGAAGGAATTGTGAGAGGAAAGAAGTGAGAGAAAGAAAGAAGAGAGAATGGAAATAAGTGAACATTGGAAAATAGAGGAAGCAAGGGGAATGAGAAAAGTACAGTACCATATCGGTATTATAAGAACGAAAGTTAGTATTTAGTTTGCCTGTATTTAAAATGGGAAACTTTACTAATTTGGTATAGAGGTCCAGATGCATCCCAGAATAATGTATGAAGAAAGAAAACCCGGGCCGAGCTGGGCAAGTCGGCTATAAAAATAAATAACAAAATATACGTAAGAAAATACAAGGGCTGGGTAGAGAGGAGAAATCTGAAAAAGGGGAGTAGTGTAAAAATGGTGAATATATGATATAGTTATGAGAGAGGATAAAAAGAAAGGGAATGAATGGGGCGCGGAAGATTGAGAGATAGAGTGAGGGGGAAGGAGGGTGTGAATGAGAGGGTGTGAATGGGGGAAATGTGGGGTTGTTGATCAAGAGTGAGGGGTGCGTTAATGAAGGGGAGAACGTGATACATGTAGAGAGGATAGAAAATAAGGAAAGGGGAAGTGTCCTGTCAATCTCTCCTTTTCCTCTCAGTCACTCTCTTCTGTCCCTCTCTCCCTCCATTCCACCCTTCCTGTGATGAATATTTTAAATGATCTTCTGTATATTAGGATTAACCTACCAGCCATAAGTACAAACAAACAAACAACCAGCCAACTATAGTCACAAAAGTCCTGTGATTACAAAAAGAGGACCTCTCGTTGTTTGTTGGTCTATTTCGTTGTGCGTCGCAAGGAAATCCTTAATAGTACCTAAACAGTCCCACTATAACACTACATGCTTCCTTGATCACCAACCAACAAACACCTTGATCATGCTCATGTGAACTTTGATAAACTGCTCTCATCATGCATCATATGAAAAGCTGTACTTTTGGTGTATTGCAGTGATAGAGGTGTATTTACCGTATGTAATCGTACAGTTGAGTTGGAGGGGAGTGGTGGTTGTTTCCGCTTTACACACTCATGCATACAGGATGCAACGTGGGGGTCGTAGAGGAGCCAGCCCCCTTCCAGTCTTTAACCTTAACCTCTTGTAGTGGTCTTTACACTTGAAGTTATGAGGAATAATTCTAGTAATAATGTAGTAAAGATTTGAGTTAGTAGAAAGAAATTACTAATGACAGCTAGGTTTGGGTTCACATTGCCATGGTTTTAGAATATAATTGTGACAACCCACATCAAACAGATATATTTATGTGGGAGATTCGATACTTGTGGCCCATTGACTCAGATGTGACCAGGATAATATCATAGGCTTTATACTGTACGGTAGGTTTTTACAATGTACGCCACAGGACATAAAAAAGAGGAAGATCAAACTTTGGAGTAATAACAAATGAGGTAAGGTAATATTGGAAAAGCAAGAAGTGATTGACTTTAGATCGAGAGGATAAAGCAAGGAAAGTTGAAGGCACTGAACTTAACGTTTACAAATTACCCCCCTGATGGTGATTTGTCTAAGTTAAAGTATGTTAATATATACGAGTAATACGTATAACCTGTTCTTCTGTTGTTGACGGGAATGGTCTCAGCTGAGGATGATGATATATATGCTGACCTTGGGTGGTCGTAACTCTTCACCCCTTCAATCACAGGATAGGTGTCTCATTAGGCAGTAGAGTTGAGTAATAAAATCGACTATGTTTTTCATTAATGCAGTGAGAAGATATCAAGAATGTAGTTAATTGAATGAGTTTTACATATTTCTTCATCCGTGTCCTTATAATGAATGCAAACACCACAAACCCAGTCGTAGTTAGCCAAGTCTACTCCACCGTATGTTGTTAGTGCTTTGAGTGTCTAAGATCCCACCCGCCTGAGCGACTGGGAATACTGCTCTTAGTAAACATGAATCTCAAGTATAGAAGAGTTTCATCTGAATGCGAACCTGTTATCTCATACTCGTCATATCGTATTTCATTAAAAACCCAGAGGGCAGGAGGTTGATTAGCAGTTGTGTTTCCTGTGCTGTCTTCTTTGCCTCGGTTGTGGAGATTTGTACCTTGACGTAATACAATCGTGAGGCGTTACAGTAGTTAGGTTAGCACAAGAACCGACAAGGGCACTCAAATGGTAAATGCCTAGTACATTTTTTCATAGTCTTTCCCTTCCTCCAGCGTTACAGTAGTTAGGTTAGCACAAGAAACGACAAGGGCACTCAAATGGTAAATGCCTAATATGTTTTATACTACATTAGCTTTTTTCTTTCATTTTTTTTTTCTTAGTTTTTCCCTTCCTCCAACATCTTATCTAAACAATTTCCTACTTTTTATCTCATGCTCGCTTCTCTTATCTGCATATTCTCCACTACCTCTCTTCCCCACTTTTTCCTTACCTTGTGTTTCCTTTTATTCATGTTCTTAGATTTTACTCTTCATGACTATCTCATTTTCTTCATCTTCCTCTCTTTTCTATCTATCCTCTTTTAGGCTTTTACCTTTTCTCTCTCTCTCTCTCTCTCTCTCTCTCTCTCTCTCTCTCTCTCTCTCTCTCTCTCTCTCTCTCTCTCTCCTCTCTCTCTCTCTCTCTCTCTCTCTCTCTCTTCTCTCTCTCTTCGTCTCTCTCTCTCTCTCTCTCTCTCTCTCTCACACACACCTCTACTACACCTAACCTTCCTCTCTTCCTCCTCTCCTCCTCCTCCTCCTCCTATTTACGTGTTCTCTGCAGCTTCAACCCTCCTTAACTCTCACTTATCTTTCTTGTTTCTGTTCCTTCCTCTTCCTTCCTGCCTCCTTCCCTCCCTTTCCCCATGAGCCAGGTGGACGAAGTGAAGGGGACCGTGACCACCACCTCCTCCTCTCTCTCTCTCTCTCTCTCTCATCTCTCTCTCTCTCTCTCTCTCTCCTCTCTCTCTCTCTCTCTCTCTCTCTCTCATTAATTCACACACAACACTGACAGACATTCATGGTGGTGGTAAAAATCTACTTACAATGGCAGGCGATGTGAGGCAGGATAGATTTATAAAGGTGTGACAAAGTTACCTGTTTATATAGAGAGGTGGTTGGTTGGTTGGTTGTTAGGGTGTGGCAAAGGTCAAAAAGGTTAGTATAGGCACTCAGTTTTCATCCTTACCTTCCCTTTCCATTAGGTTCATAGTGAATTGCAGTGCCTCTCTCTCTCTCTCTCTTCTCTCTCTCTCTCTCTCTCTCTCTCTCTCTCTCTCTCTCTCTCTCTCTCTCTCTCTCTCTCTCTCTCTCTCTCTCTCTCTCTCTCTCTCTCTCCTCTCTCTCTCTCTCTCTCTCTCTCTCTCTCTCGTATATATATTTTCTATTCCACTCTTTATCTTAATTCACTTTATATATTTCTTTCCCTCTTCCTCTTTACCCAGGTCGGTTTGAAACATTGTAGTTCTCTCAATACACAGTTGTTGCTCGTGTTTATGTGAGTTTTATCTTGCTATCCTCAGTGTATACCACCTCCTCCTTTCTCTCTATATCCATCTCCACCCTGTCCTCACTTCTCTCCAGTTTCTCTACTCCAACTCAGACTTTTATTCTTCCTCACTCCCCTAGCTCTTCCCCCATCCTCTCAGTGCTCTCTCTTTATCGCCTTGCCTTCTTCCTAATCCTTTACGTCCTCTGTCCATCTTTCCCATTTCTTTTTTGCTCTCTCCTTTCTGTATTAAGTCTTTCATTTTTCCTTTATTTTTCATTGATTCCTTCCATAATACTCACTCATCTTCTTCTGTTGTTTACGTCTTCTGTCCCCTTCGTCTAATCCTTTCTCTCTCTCTTCCTAAATCCCTTTCATCCGGTTTCTAGCTCTTGTCTTTATTATTTTTTTACTTGCCTTCCTCCTCTATATACGTCTTCGAGATGTTCTGCTTCTGCTCCCCTGTCCTTACTTTCTATATTTATTTCACCTTATAGTTCTCCTCTCCCTTATCTATCTATTTTTTGCCATCCTCCTTCCCACGTCACCTCCATTCTTTTCCTACTTGCTCCTCGCATCTATTTCCCCTCCTGTCTTGTTTACACTTCTCAATTCTGTCTTACCTCATTTACCCGGATTTTCTTTTACCTCTTTCTCCCAGTTTCCTCTCTCCTTACTCTTCATTCCTCCTCGTATCTGTCCCTTCGTTATATCTTCTTCTTGTATGTATTGTTTCACTCACCCAAATCTCCCAAGCAGTTTACTAGGTATCTTACTTTTTTTTCCAGCTTGCGTTGTCTTGGCCTCCCCCTCGTCCCTTGTCCTTTGTCTCCTAAGCTACTGACTCGTGTGCTTTTCTCTTTCCTTCCTTCCTTCCTTCGTTATTTATCTCAAGGTAAAAATAGCATGTATATTCTTTGACTTAGTTCTACCCTGTCTTTCTTTGTTCTTTTCTTAATCCCTTTCTTCTCTTCCTTCTCTTTCTTGCCTATCTTCCCTTTCTTCTTTTTCTTGCCTATCTTCCCTTTCTTTCTATGTTTTCTCGTCTTCCTTCTTTCACTCAATCATTCATTATTGCCACCTAAACCTACGTACGTACGACCTTCATCTTCACCTCCTTACACTCTTCACTAGTCTTCTTATAATCTCCCTTCCCTCTCAGTCCATTATATTCCTCCACTTCTCTCTCCTCAACCCCTTCACTGCCAATGTTATTTTCTTATCGCTCCCTCGCTGTCTCCACCCTTCCACACCCTTCTTCCCCTTCCTTCACAAACCATACCAAACCCATTTCTTCTCCTTCAGACCTCAACCATTCCTTCTCTACTCCCTTTCATTATCCCCCCATCCTTATTAACTCTTCATCTACAAACCCAAATCCCTCTTTATCTCACCACATCTCTTCCCATTTTTATCCTCTATCCACTCGTACCCCATTTATCCCCCTACGCCACTTCCTATTCTACTTTTCTCCGTTCCTTCCTTTCACCTCCTCTCCGCTTCTTCTTCTCTCGTGTGCGAAGTCGACTGCACCTAGAGTCAACAGGAGGGCATAAGATGGGGTTTATACACACTAGCTGAGTGGCTGGTTACTTCCCTCCCTCCCTACCTACCTCCCTACCTATCTGCGACCCTGGCTGGGCTCCCTTCCACCCGGCCCCCCCTATACTCTCCTCCCCTTCACTCTCCTCCCTCCCCTGTCTTTAGTCTCGAACCCTCACTGACTCCCTCCCTCCCTCTCTTCCTTCTCCCTCTCTCCCTCCCCCCTTCCCTCCATCACTGTGCCTGCCTGCCTGCCTACCCTCCCTCCCTCCCTCTTCTCTCTCTCCTTAGACTCGGACCCTCACTGACTCCCCCTCTCTTCCTTCCCCTTTGTCTCCCTCCCTCCCCATCCTCTCCCTACCTACCTACCCCCTCCTCCAACTCTCCCTCTCTTCTTGCTTGCCTGCCTTCCTCCCTGCTTACCTCTCTTTTCCTTCCTTCTTGCCTCTCTTTTCCTTCCTTCTTGCCTGACTATCTTTCAACCTCACTCCACACTTCTTACCTGTTTGTCTGCTACTTCTATATACCTTTATACTTGTTTGACAGCTAGACTCTACCTCTCCCTTTTTATTCCCCTTCCTCCCTTCTTGCTTGCTTACTTCCTTGCCTGCTGCTTCCCCTCCTCTGTATCTCCCTCCCCCCTCCCCCCGTTCCCCCCTTCTTGCCTGCGCCGTCAGTCTTCCCCTTCTCTTCGTTTGCGTTCTTATTCGTGTTTCTCTCTCTCTCTCTCTCTCTCTCTCTCTCTCTCTCTCTCTCTCTCTCTCTCTCTTCCTCTTTTCCTTACATTTTACTCCTACTCCCTGCCTCCCACAGACTGAGTCATGCTCTGTTCTCACACACCCTTCCTCTCCCCCTCCCCCATCTCCCTGCTCCCCTCCCCACTCATCCATACTTCCCTCACAGTCCTCCCTAACCCCCTGTCTCCCTTCAACTGCTCCTCCCTACCTCCCTATTCCTCCCTTCTGCTGCCCACCACCACCACCACCTCCCACCCTTCCTCTCTGCTCCTCTATTACTCTTCCATTCATCTCTGTCCCCTTCCCACACTTCCGTACCTCCCTCCTGTCTACCTTTCCACATCCCTTCGTGTCTGCTTCCCTTCATAGTTGTCTCCATTCCTTCCTACCTACCTGCTTCCCTCACTTCTTTCGTTTCCTCACATTTCTCTGTATAATTAATACTCTCATATAGTCCGAGTCTTTGTTACTTTGCTCTCTCTCTCTCTCTCTCTCTCTCTCTCTCTCTCTCTCTCTCTACACATTTCTCTTCCTCTTGTACCCACCTCTCCCTGCTTTGTAATTATCTCCCTCTCATCGTCCTCATGTCTCTCCTTCCTTTTCTATCCCGTCCTCCTCCTACCCAAATTCCACCCACCCTCATCCATTCCTCCCAGACCTCCCCCATCCATCCACCCTCCCTATATATACCTTCCTCCTGCATTGTTCACGACTCATCTCATGTTACAGTATTTTTTCTTTTACCTCGCTTCTCTTCTTTCACATACTGCAATTGTCATACCACCCTGCTCACCTTCACTAATACATTCCCTTCCCTTCCTCACTCACTGACTGACTCTCTTTGCTTGTTGTATCAGCTGTTGTTTACTTTCCTCCTGGCTGGCTGTCTGTCTGTACACGTATTTACCTCATAGTTAGTTACGTTCCCCCCTTACTTTTACCTTTCTCTTTGACTGTCGTAACTCATCTTCATGTACATATTATATACTCACTTTCCTATCCCTCACTTTCCTCACTGATTCTCTCACCGTCACCGTCCTTACATTCTCTTTCCTCTCTCACTGTCTGCACTCACCTTCCTACCTAGAATTTTCTTTGTGTTAATGTCAAACGCTGTCTTTTATTTGTATCAGCTATTCAGTTGCGTATTCTGTATTCAGTTTTGTTTTATCAGTTATATAGCTCCACTTTTTTTATTCATTTCCCAATCCTCCCTCCTTCCTTGTACTCATTTTCTTTTTTTCACTCCTATTTCCTTCAGTCCTCATCTGATTATTCCTCTCTACATTCTTTCTCATTCCCTCATATCTCTTTTATTTTCTCCTTACATTTCTCTTATTTTTTATCGTTTATCCAGTCCAACGTCCCAATATTTTGAACATTTTTACTCTCGTGCAGAACAAAGAATTCAAAGCGTGCCAGTCGTTCTCTCAATACTTCTCATGTCCCTGGGAAGGCAAACAGGACAGTAACCTTAGATGAAGAAGGAGGTCAGAGAGGAGGAGGAGGAGGAGAAGAAGAAGAAGAAGGAGAACAAGAATAATAAAAATAATAATAATAATAATAATAGTAGTAGTAATAATAATAATAATAAAAATACCACGATAATATTCCCTCTCACTGCCATTCACACCCACCCCTACACTCCCTCTCATTCACAGTCACACTCCTCGCCCTCCCCACGCCCACACACAGCCACAACCACGCCCACCAGAACCAACACCAGCAGTCGTGAGGAGAAAGTTAGGAGGTTTGGTGGATGAAGGCGTGGAGTGTATGCAAATTACCTGAATATTACCATTTGTCTTCACCACGTGGTCCCCCTCCCTTCCCTCTATACCACCTGCTCTCTCTGTGGGTGAGGATGTGCTTCTGTGTACAAGTGTGTTTGGATTGTTTATTTATTTCACTATTTGTCCGTCTGTCTACCGATGTGAGTGTCGTTGTTAATACATACCTGTGTTTGTCGTTGTGAGTGTCTCTTGCTTGTTTACCCAAGTGTCTGGATGTACGAGTATTACTGCTATCTCTCTCTCTCTCTCTCTCTCTCTCTCTCTCTCTCTCTCTCTCTCTCTCTCTCTCTAAAAGGGAAGGGGTTAATAAGAGTCATGATGGGTGGTCATCTCATGGAGGAAGTTCACTGGTTGTGGAATAGTGGTGTCTGCCCCCTCAAGATATTTTCCCCTCCTTCCTGATTCCTGGTAGATATTTTCCGTGTGTGGAAGTGTATTCATTTACTCGTAATGGGATGTGCGTGACGTCGCCCCAGAGAATTTCTTTAGCTACTTTTTGTTTTTGTCATCTGACAACTCGTAAAATTATCAGTTGTTGCACATCATTGCATTTTTTGCTATGTAATTGCTGTAGTCTTTGTTATTTGACAACTCATATAATTATATGCTATTTTACAGCAATATTCTTTGCTCTTCTGACGAGCAGAAAATGTAGTTTTCTCAAATTATTTTATAGTTCTGGACGTTTGCAATCTGCTATATTGTATAGCGGCTATAGCCTATATGAATTCAGGATTGTCTTGGTATTAGAATATCTGAACTCTTCTTATTGACTGAAGACATGACAATTATAGTAAACCATAAGGAAGGGAAAGTAAAATATTTAAGTGCTTCATGACAACAAAACCTCTCTGAAACTATATTTTGCCACATATTAGGAATGTATGACTACCATTGTTAGAACAACAAACAAGAAATAACCTTTGGCCTTAGTTCATATTAAGCAGTCACAGATTCGTTGGAATCGTCCGCCTGTCTACATTTTCCTTGTAAACTTTGCGCAAAAGAGAGGCTGATTGTGGCCTTGGTGTGACAGAGCCCCAACACGTGATGAACGAATGCTGGAAAAAAAAAGAACTACACATTAGTATCCTTATAACAACATCAAGATTCGCAGAAATGTGATTTCATTGCTACCTCGATAGTATTATTAATAGTATTATTATTACCTTTAATGCTCAATATCAACACAGTAATAACGCCAACATCCCGTAACAATTACATGACAATTATACCACAATTACCCAGCAATTACATCACTGTAACATAGCCTCAAACAATAGCACTGGGAAGAATAATGATGTGAATAACGGGAGGAGGACAGAGCACACTTAGCGACATGACATTGCACATTGTATTATTTGGAGCGAAACCCAAACGGACGAGTGGAGGTTCTTTCTTTTGGGATGGGATCCACTAGGATGAACTTAACTTTAAGGACCCAGTGATCTTGTCAGAAATTTGAAGGCTTCTGATTCCTCCTGACTATGCCACGAAACAAGCTCCTTCCATAATGGTGGCGTTTTATGGTATTATTTGGAAGACTCGTTTACCTTTAATTTTCTGACTACATCACAGGGTCCCTTAAGGATGTCACATTTAAGGTCACATATCTAGATATATCCCCAAGTTCATGTCCCACATACAATGCCATTAAACAAATAAGCACCAGAAGATTGATAGTGAACTGTGCTTGGTCGTTTGAACCACATACAATTCAGTTACATTGTGGCTGGCTGAGGGAGTGAACTTTTGTGCACCACAGTACAATACTGTAACTCTGAATGTCAGGTGTGACGAGGGAAACTTGTATCAGAAAAACGTCATGGCATGTTCAAAGTGTATAATTTCCTTAGTAAACACTGTACAATTCACGAGAAGTTAATTATTTGGCTTCATCAAAATGCATTAGATTTGTCTGTTGTCCAGTTCTGGTCTAATATACACCGTGACTTTCTGTGGTCTCGGTTTCTTCATATCACAGCACTTGTACTTATTATACCTTCACACTAGGCTTTCTATTAATTAAGTACACAAACACTTGGTTTCTCTTTTAACTATATTTGACATCCACCAGAAAGTTACCACTAACATTAAGTAGTATTTACATGACCCGTCTTTCACCACCATACAAGCTCATGTTAGCTTCATTAGGCTAAGCATGTGGTTTGATGTCCATTCACTCTTGGTGAGCGTGCACGGTGCTGGTTCCACTGTTGCCATCAAGCGTGACAAGGATTTCTTGGTAGTCTCTATTAGACCATGACACCATTTGTTCACTGAGGTTGTCTCTTTCCGGCTACACTTAATGGAATCACGAGCCTCCATATTTGCCAACATCCAGTACCGTAAGTAGCTTCTTCCCTAGTGCACCAGAATGCCAGAAGGTCCATAAATAAGCTGCCAGCAAGGAAAGAAGGCTGGGAGAGAATTAAAGTGGGCGCAAGAAGGGTGGTAATTGTTCATTAGTGTGGCTCCAAATGAACTTTAATGAGGCAGTGGGAAGTACGTACTTGCTGCCTGATGGTAATTATCCCCGCTGCGTGTTTTGCTGGCCACTTGCCTCTGCCGATAATTGGAAAGCATCCTGAATGAATGAGGAGAGGAAACTTGAACACATTCTGCAAAATATTTACTCATAACTGTTTTTAAGGAATAGAACGAAGGCTTAGGTACCAGTGAGCTCACCATCTCAAATATTGTCCTCAGAATTTTAAAGAATATATACCAGTATATATAACAAGAAAAATACTCATTATGCTTTAGCGAAACATGCTTAACTTTGATCTAAACGTTTCATTATTTGATCTATTGGTGTCAGTTGTAGTTAGTAGTTCTTTACCAAATTAGTATATCAAACAGGTAGAATAAGTCTCTTTTCTAATCGTTATGAATACCTGTCGTCTCATTCATTTATAAAAGATAAAAAAGTTATAAAGATTTTCCACAAATATTCAGTATGAGATCAAAGCGAACCATGAAATAGAAGCTCCACGTGAGTAATCAAGTTCCTTTGTTATGCTTTGGTTATGGGAGGTGTGCATGTTTATTGCCAATGGTGTCTGTCCACATTTGAACGAGTACACATGAATGACTGAAGGGCCGAGGGAGAAAATGGTGTGAAAGAGAAAGTTGGTTACTGAAGCAAGAAGTCAGACGTGAGTGACAAAGACATGTAAGACTGCAAGTGTTAGGAAAATGAACTGTCGAGTGAGGAACTAACATGAATGAGTAAACATGTAGGTTATTATGGTGTAGGAAAGTTCATACCTTCAAGCGGGTACAATATGACTGAATTATCTTTGGTTCGAACGACAAAATACAGTTCGCCATTTATCCTCTTTTGTTTAATCGTTCGAACCATAGATGCTTCTGTTATATTGTGGCTGGCTGAGAGGACGAACTTGTGTGCACCATAGTACAGTACAGTACTTGACGTTCAACACCAAAACAAATCCCCTACCCTGTCTGAGGTTCATGGTGTCGTGAATCGTGAATAGATTAGAAATTCTGAACGAGGCCTGGAGTAAAATTTATAAATCAAGCGGAGACGCCGGAGAGGTAAGGAGACTTGAGGTGTACAGTCTACAGTACAGAGGCGGACATGTCACATGAGTTGTGTTTCAGCTGTCAACTAGAAGCTATTAAGGTCGTCTTTATAAATGTAAGTATTCTTTACAAGTGTACTGTTACATTTACATACGTGTGGTGTGAGAATACAAAAACAAATAACTTTCTTTTCCCCTGTGTTACTCATGATTCGTTTATGACTATGTTATTCATAGAGAGAAGTTATATTGAAGGGATTGCGTGATTAAACAGACGGTTGGTTTTTGAAGCTTCAAGATCAGTTTACGTTGATAGCTGATTTTTCAAGTATCAGTAAAAAGAAACTTTATTCCAAACATCACAAAATATGAACACAGGACGCAGACGTCAAACAGAAATACTCAGGGGGAATATGCAGAGTGGAACGGGTGGGTTTGGTGCCGTAGAGGTGGAGGAGGAGGAGGAGGAGGGGTGTGGTGGGTGGGTGGGTAGGTAGGTGGAAGGGCAGGGAGAGCGGACAACCTTGACTGACGTTGACATGGGCACCTGCCAACACTTGTCGGTCTGTTTATGGACATGTGTGACAATAAGCAGGTATAGTGGTTGAAGTGTGAAGTCATGTGCGATTTGTAACTTAGGGAGTATGTTTTTAGTATTAGTTTGATCCGGGAAGACATGTGTTAAAGACAGTTGTTGCGTGAATCATATGTGGTGTGGGTGTAGGTTTGTTTGGAGACTTGTGATGTGAACCTTATATGGAAAGTTGCCGAGGTTTAGGCAAGTTATATTTATATTAATTTTTCCCTGAAACATGTGTAGATCGAGACTGTGTGATGTTTGGGTTTTCAACAAGAAACGCGATGGGTGTGACCGAATTGTTATCTAAATTGACAGGTGCGATGAAGGGAAACATTTATGTAAGTGGAGATAAGCGTTGATTGGAAGTGCAGGCAGGAAAAAACTATATACAGATTGTGATAACCTAACCTAACTTAACCAACATTGGTGTGCAGACAAGAAACAAACATGTTGAGACAGGTCTGTAGAACTACAGATGTTGCTGACTGATTTTGTAGGCAAGAAATACACAGATTAAAACAGCTGTTGTCTCGTCAGGGAAGGAAACAGGTGTGTTTTGTAGAAGTAGTTGTGTGCTAGTGTAGGCAGGAAGCAGTCGAGACGAGAGTAAACGTAACATGAACAACAAACCAGCCACAGGTGCAACAGGAAATGGGTGGAGATTTGCTGAGGGCTGGAAACTAAGTGGGTGTAGGATTGACCAGGACACGGGGAAAAACCTGCTCACTTAATCTGAAATGAACACTGCTGTCGGAATTACAGACATGAAGCAACTTCTCGAGAAAATACTGACGTGAGAGAATAACATTTGGAAGAAAGGAAGAGCCAGGGGAGAGGAAGCAATGAAAAAAAAAAGAGAGAGAGAGAGGATTTAAAGTACAGGATTAAAAGGAAGTAATGAATATGCGGTAATTGGCTTTCATTTGTGTTAATTTGAGTAGTTTGGTGCGAATATAGCCAATAGCATACACACTGAAGCATACTGTATATCATATATTTATGTTTTCATACTTCCATTGAATAGGATTTTGTGCATTTAAGCTTTGTGACCCCCCTGAGGCTCTGAGACTGATAAAATCTTAGAGGTGTTTTGGGTGGTTCACACAAGTCTCGTTAGGTTCAGACGGTGGAGGTTCAAGGTGTTGCGTGTATCTATTCTGACGCTTTACATACGACATCTTATTAAGGGACCCTGTGATGTAGTCAGAAAAGTGGAGACAAGTTAGTCCTTCAAATATTGCCACGAAACACCAACTATATGGAAGTATCTTGTTTCGTGGCATGGTCAGGAGGAACCAGAAGCCTCCAATTTTCATACACGATCACAGGGGTCTTAATCCAAGTCACTGATTAGAGAGAGCAGCTTTGGTTTCGTTCACAGCAGCTTTGAATACCGTCGTCTGTCATCTGTGCTGTGATTAGGTGACGATGATATGTTTGTTTTTATAATTGCTAGTGTTTACTTTGCATACGTATGTAATGGCTACCATATATATATTTATTTTTGTATATTTATTTTCACTCCCTTTCAGTAATAATATTAAAGGGAATAGCTCATGCTGGTTCCTCAATGCATTGTTTGTATTATAATTTCTTTAAATACTTTTGTTATTACCTCTTAGTAGTCATGCTTTCTATTTTTATAACTTTTATTACTTATGGTGTCTATTTTTTCCTTCAAACTACCGGTATTTTTACTGTTGTGTTTACCACGTAATTATAATATAAATAATTTTTGGTATATATAAATAACATTCATTTTCTTTTATTACCATTTGTATCCCTCTCTTTATGGTTACATAATTATGTACTTTTTATGTTTACAACCTTTGTTCTCCCAGCGCATAGTTTTTTCCGGTAATGTTGTTTGAGGAAATGAGGGTCTGGGTGCGAAAGGTGTGGCGCCAAGATTGGCAAAAATTGGTTTATTGTCGTCGTCATCCTGAGTGTTGTCGGAAGTTGCTGAGTATAGTTGTTGTGCTGAGTAAATGTTGGTGTGTCTGTGTGTGAGCTGACGGCTGTGTGTGTATATATATACTTAGATATCAGTAGTGGATATTATTCTTAACGTGAACAGTTCCACCAGTAGTTTAAACCCTTGTATTTAAACTCATCAAATACTATTACAACAAAACTTAACTATTAAGAACACTTATGACACAAGTAGGGAATGAGGTGAAAAATGAGTATCGGACTAAACAGAGTAAATAATTAATCCCCTGAGCATGTAAAGTGTCAAAATGGCACAGCAACCAGGCGGGTGAAATGAACTCGCCTACTATAACACGATACTCCCACCGGACCGGCTCTCTTAAACCGGTATGTGGTGGTGTGGTGTGTGGGGGTAGAGTGGGGATGGCTAGTGTGGGGTGAGGTGTCGAGTATCTGGTGGAGTTGTGGGTTAAAGTATATGTATTAAAGGTTATATGAGTGGACTGTGTGGGGGCAAAGTGTTAAGTGCCTACGGTGTGTGTTTGGGTGTGAGTTTGTGGGGATGAAATGTAGTGACAGTGTGGGAATGGCCGATGTGGGGTGAGGTGTTGAATGTCTATGAGGGTTGTGGGGTAAAATATATGTATTAAAAGTTATACGAGTGACTGAGGGGAGTTTGTGCATGGGATGAAAAAAAAGTAAAGTGACTGTGTGGAATGGGTAAGGAGACTGAACATGAATGTGTGGAGTATTATGATCAAGTAACTGTGGATGTGGATGTGGGGTGAGAAGTTGAGTGATTGTATATAATGGAGTTGATGTATGTTACATTTGAACCTGGAAGTGGAGTGACTGTGATGTGTGACTGTATGTATGTTGGTTGTATGGATTGAGGGACCCTGTGATAGAGTCGGAAATTTGGAGGTAAACGAGTCCTTCAATTATTGCCACGAAACACGACCTGTAGGGAAGGAGCGTGTTTAGTGGCATAGTCAGGCGGAATCAGAAGCCTCCAGTTCCCATACACGATCACAGGGTCCTTAAGAGATGATGAAGTTAGTAAGGGAGATATACTGTTGAGGGAGAGGAGTGGTGGTGGTGGTGGTGGGGGTAAATGTGCGGAGTGTGGTGTCCGTGGGAAAGAAATTTTGGGTGTGTGAAATGGGGCGAAAAGGGGTGTGAGTGAATTGGTGGTGTGAGTGGTGTGGTGTGTCAGTGAGGTATTATAGTGTGAGAGGGATGTTGTGAGTGGTGTGGTCTGTAAATGAATGTGTGTGTGTTGGAGGTCGAACAGTGTGGGAAAGGTAAGGGAATCGGAGTGGTGTGTGTGTGTGTGTAGTGGTGACAAGGGCATATACTTACACTGACAGACGGATCAGATGATAGGCAGGTGGAGTGGTTTTGTCGAGACGGGCTTAATGTATGTGTGTGTGTGTGTGTGCAACAAACATACGTCCATTTGTGTGAACATATTTTCATCGCGTGTGTGTTTCGGAACTACGGGTCCATTTGTGTGCAAGTGTTTTGTATTCGTGTCATAAATGTGTGTGTGTGTGTACGCTCGCGCTTTATATCGGATTGACAGGGACCTCTACACCACTATCTCTGAGTGTTATTAAATCCGGTCACAAACTTCGGTCGGATTCACCTACTCAGTGTGGAGCTCCTCCTTGGACATCTTCCAAACTCCTCCGGGACAAGAACAGGGAGGGAGGAGGGAAGATAGAAGGTGTGGAGACAGGAAGGAAGGGTAAAGAATGCCAAAGAAGGATGGAAAAGTAAAGAGAAAGAAAAGAATGTTTGTATGGGACAAGTGGGACGATAGGGAGGAATTAAGTAACAGTAGAGGAGGAGGTAAGGGAAATTGGTTGGTTGGAAGGGAAAAAATGAAGAGATGGGCTAAATTGATTTAAGGGGTTTGTTGGAAGAATTATTATCTGGTGATTAGGATATCAGTGTCTCTTCAAAGTCTCACGCACACTGACTTAGATCTCCCTCTTGCTAATTAAGCAAGGAAATTTATGGACAAACCTTTATCAAGTAAATATGTTTTGAATCAAATGTAAGTATTTGTGTGTCTGTTAGTATTATAGATGGTGTCCAAGCATCAAAAACATTGTTTGAAAAATAAACTTTTATTGTAGGAAAACACAGCCGTAACTCGTGAAGAAAACATTACACTGCTCTGCAGGCGCTGGGGCCAGCATAATGGATAACCACATAAATATTCACAGCAACAACACATACGATCCACTGCAGAACTTGTAAGGAAACAGCCAAAAAATCTCTACTCATATTAGCCTATAGTTGAAAGCAATTACAGAGAGTCTTGAATTATCATTTTGTCATATTTGTGTTTTTGTGTGATATATTTTGTACTATATTTGACTTTGTGTGTTTGGAATAGCACACAAGCATTCTAACAACTAAACCATGGGGCACTTCGATACAATAATACTAAAGTCTGATGATAATAAAATAAAATTTGAGAGGAGCATTGCGGCAGAGCGGCATCGTGGCCCTCTGGTGGTGGTGTATGGATGTGTACCTATTGATCCCTCGTCCTGGCCCAGTGCCCACTTCTAAGTAGGCCAAGTGGAAATGATCTAGGATGACGGAATTTTCATGTGGCATTATAAATCGTCTGGCGTTATTCCAGGAACGGTTATTGTGTAAGGGATAATTGAATAGTTTCTAACATGTCCTTCAGAGCATTTCCTTTAAGAAATAACGTTTGGTGTTATCTGTTTATGGCTTAAAGGACTCAGATGTGCATGAATTATTGGCTACTAATTCCTCAATTTTGTGAAAGAAATCCTACACTTATAATGAAGGGATGTGATCAGTCTTTAGGCACTGGTTGGAAGATGTGGCCTCCATTTTCCCGACAATATATATCATAGCTCCCTTTCCTTAATATCACTGTCCTAGTATTCCAGGCTTTGTCTAGACTACTATCCTTTATGTGAGAGTTCCTTGCCCATATACATTAATAATAAAAGTCTAATGTAATGTCTTCCGAGAACATAAAATGTTTTATATTGTATTCTTTACTTTTCTCTCTCTTCCGTATGCGTCAATGATTTTGTGTATACTGTATGGCTATTCTATTGATGCCATAATTACGATAGCTGATTTTAGTTTGCTCTGAAAAACATTTGCCCTCCATAAGGGACGAGACAGGTCCAGGAAATCCCTACTTAGGCTATGCTACCTGAAGGCTGTTTTAGATTGGGTGAAGGACATAATGATTACACAGATTCTCTTTTACAAACACATTTTTAATGTTCCCCTAAGTTATGATTTTTCGTTAATTTGACAGCTATTTTTACTGTGAGATAAGTGGTGTTCGTCAAAGCAACATCTAAATAATCAAGGATGAAATAAATGTTTGAGTAAATTAATATAGATCACAGTAAATGATGCTAGTGGTTGGACATTATTTTGTTTACTCTTCCTTTCTTTTCTCTTCCTTTCTTTCACCCATTAGTATTCCAGGTTATTCAGCAACTGCTCGGCCGTAAAAGATATTCCTCCCTAACGTACTGTATTTTCCTCTCCAACAATTCTCTCCTTTTTCCTTCCTTTGGGTTTACGTAACTGTGTGTGTCATTGTGTAACCATTGTAACACTGAAATATGTATCAATTTACTCCAATTACTTTTTATATATTGTATCCATTTTTCCATAGTCAGTTTTGTGGACCCGTTTGTTTTTATTCGTTCAAACCTATATGTACAGTCAGATGCAAAAGTCGTGTCGCCTCACTCAGCACCTCTTAAAAGATAACATAAAGGTTAATAATCGAATAAATACATGCATTAACCATACAGAAATACGATATCCAGGGGGTAAATTAATATACTTTTCTCTGTGTGTGTTTGTGTTTTTGTTGTTGTTTTTTCCAGTTTACGAGCCCGTGAAGCTTATATTTCCATACTTCATGACTTGGCTGATGTGGCGACAGGACATTTGCCGCCGACGGTACAGTACAAGTTACTGCTATAGACAATAATACTCATACAGCTTCTAGGATCATTGTAATACATGGAAGATTAAAGCTGAATCCCCTTTCGACTACCGTATAGCCTGTATGTTTGTTGGTTAGAGTGGGTAGTGTTATTCTGACTGTGCTCATATTTATTAGGTTACTCACTACCTCCATGCACGCCACTACCATCACTGTTATTATTATTATCCACATTAGTACAATCATGTTCACTGTCAGCATAGATCAGTAACACAACTACCATATCATCAGTGACCATTCCACTACTACACTACCAGCACCACCACAACAACAACTTTGCAACCACTACTACCACCAACACACTACCATTACAACCACAATACTGACACAACCACACTATCACTACAACCACAATACCGCCACAACCACACTACCACTACAACCACACTACCACTACAACCACACTACCACTACAACCACACTACCACTACAACCACACTACCACTACAACCACACTACCACTACAACAACACTACCACTACAACAACACTACCACTACAACAACACTATCACTACAACAACACTATCACTGTAACCACACTATCACTACAACAACACTACCACTGTAACCACACTACCACTACAACAACACTACCACTACAACAACACTACCACTACAACCACACTACCACTACAACAACACTATCACTACAACAACACTACCACTGTAACCACACTATCACTACAACAACACTATCACTACAACAACACTACCACTACAACAACACTATCACTACAACAACACTACCACTACAACAACACTACCACTGTAACCACACTATCACTACAACAACACTACCACTACAACAACACTACCACTACCACCACACTAACACTACAACCACACTAACACTACAACCACACTACCACTACAACCACACTATCACTACAACCACACTACCACTACAACCACACTACCACTACAACCACACTACCACTACAACCACACTACCACTACCACCACACTACCACTACCATCACCAACACACAACCACTACCATCACCAACACACAACCACACTTTCACCACCAACACTACCAACACAATACCACCACCAACACACAACCACTCTCACCACCACACGAGCCAAGCTGTGATTGATGCTCCCACAGCTGACGATTCTTTCATTATCAAGGCGTCCCATTGAAACCTTTCGGAGTCTCTTCCAGCACCCATTAGTTTACTCCCACGCCTCTAAGGGAAGAAAACTGTGGATCTGGAAGAGAAGTTACGTCTTGTTTACCCTGTCATGGTAACTGATGGATGTGACCGGAAAATAGGAGTTGGCTGGCTAGTGTAAGGCAGTGTTGTGTGTTAATAAGTTGATATTATGTGGACAGTAAAATAAATGATATTGTCTTGGTGTGAGTTGATTTGTTAACTAAGGGGGCATGGACAGCTAAGAGTATAGCCTACACGGGTGTTCTATATTTCCATATCAAAATAATAAGGTTACAAAAATATATATAAAGCAGAAAAGAAGGAAAGAATGATGAGTCAATGCAAGTTCCTAATTAACTAATGTGTTTCTCTGGTTCCCTCCCCAGGTGGTGCCGTGCCGGAGTTCCTGACATAAGACAGGTAAGTTTCAGTGTGTGTGTATTTTTGTTTTAGTTTTCTTCTACTCTGCAACCTACATCTAAAACTCAGAATAGTCACTGAGATCCAATAAGGTACCGCTAATTTTTAAGTGTGTGTCTTACGTAATTCAAGTTGGGCTTGTTCTTATTTTATTTATTTTTATAATCGTGATAGTTTATAGGAGAAAATTCACTTCTACAGTCTCCAACACCACAACTTTCTCTACAGCTTCCACTACTTCCATCGTCACCACTACTACTAGGCCTACATAACAACCAATACCACTAACACTACACTTACCACAATGTCATATACCGTACCGTACTATTCTACTACATAATTATGGTACTGCTATTACAATAAACCATTACAACCACTACCACTATCACAATTACTCTTATCTTTCCCACCATAACCACACACATATGCTACAACTACCTCCACCATTACTATCACCACTACCATTACTACCACCACCACCACTACCACCACTACCATTACTACCACCACCATCACTACCACCAATACCATTTCTACCACCACCACCACTACCATTACTACCACCACCACCACTACCACCACCACCACCACTACCACCACCACTACCATTTCTACCATCACCAACTACCGTTTCCATTGTACTGGCGATGGGAGTGTTTGAGTCTGAGAATTGTATTTCATCGGTACCACTTTACGGTACAATAAATTCTCTTTCATCTCTTCTCGCTTTCCCTTCCTCTACTCCTGTTCTGTCTCCCTAAACTTTTATTTACTCTTCTCTCCTCCATTTTATTTCTGTTTTCTCCACCCCTCAACATTCCCGATTGCCGTCTATTCTTCGCCTCTTTCCTCACTTATTTATTCCATTTACTTTACTGCTTTTCTATCCTTTCTCTTCCTCCTCTCTCCGTTCACTCTTTCTCCTTACTCTTTGCATCTTGTCACCTCTCCTCTCCTTTCGCCCGCCCCTCTTCTCTCCTCTCCCTTTTCCCTTCCCTACCCTTCCCTCGTCTCGTCTCGTCTCTTCCTGTCGACCTCATAAATCTATCCATGTTTCCTCTACTTTTCCTCATATCCCTCCATAACTTCCCCCTTCCCTCCCTCCTAACTTCATCCTTCCACTCTTCATTTTTGCCTTCTTCCCTACTTTCATCTTCCTTCATTCATTCTTCCCCTTCCTCCTATCTCCTACATCCCTCCGTTCTTTATCCCCCATATTCCTGTTTTTCCCCCTCCCCTCCCCACTATCTCTCAGACACATTTGAGAGACGAATCTACCTTTCAAGAGAAGTCCCAACATCTCTACCCTTTGACCTGGTAACACGTGACCTCTGGTGGTAATTCGTGACCTTGTGTAGGGTCAGCACTTATTATATGTAATTAAGAGTGTCAGGTAGTGGGCCTTAATAACAGGGGGAGGCTGTAGGGGTGATGACATGAGTAGGGGGTTACGTGAGGGAAGATGGATGGTGGTAGAGGAGATGGAAGAGACAGAAATTGATCGAGAGAAGTAAAAAGATGAAAGGATATAGGTATGTAATGGGAGAGACCTTTAGTAAGTGGAGAATGGAGAGCTATAACGAGTGAGAGGGGATAAAATTGACATATAGAGATATTTAATGTATTTTGTTCTCATTCTCAACAACTAGGTCTGTAAAGGACGTTTTCTCAATACCTCTGCCTGCGTTCAGTCGTTCGGGTTAAACATTTAATTTTTTTGACGCATATCCTATCTGCCAACTTAAATTCGTGACAATCGCTTTATAATAATTTTCCGAGATCTTAATAAAAATGACAGCAAGACATACTGAGGCGGAAGCAGCTTCGTGGGCATAGCTAAATATATCGAAAAACAGAAAGATACAGAAAAATAGACATTATAAAATTATATCAAATTATAAAAGTTGAAAAGTACAATCCAGAATAGTTAAGTAATGAATAAAACAACAATATTAAAGGATAAATAGTAAGAAATATATAATCCGTCCCCTGTGATTATGTTATATGAGAGGATGACATGCAGGATGGGGATGTCGCCTTGGTGATGTGGTTGACGGTGTTGTTGTGTGTGTGGGAGGAGGAGGAGGAGGAGAAGAAGAAGGAGAAGAGAGGGAATAGGGGAAATTAAAGTGAGGGAGGAAAGGAAGAGGGAAGGAGGAGCTGGGGGAGGGGAAAGTGGAATGAGAAAGAGGAGGGGGAAATAATAGTGAGGGAGGAGAGAAGGGAAATTTGAGGGTGTGAGGAGTAGAAAGGGATTGGGAAAGTGGAATGAGAAGTAGAGAGGGAATGGGAAGAATAAGAATGAGTGAGGAAAGGAGAGGAAATAAGAGGGTGTGAGGAGCAGGGGGAGAGGAAAGTGGAGTGGGGGTGTTGGAGAAGAATAAGAGGGAAATAAGAGAAGGAAGAATCGGTGAGGGATAAAGCTAGATTGTAGGTAGTGGAGGAAAGGAGTTGGGGAAATAAGGGAAGTAGAAATTGGGAGTAGAAAGTGGTGATTGGGTGTTGAAAGGGGGAGGACTAAGGGATGGAAAAATTGAAATGGAAAAACGGGAAATGAAAGTAGTATACCGAATGAGCTAAAAGTAGTTTGTTGTTGTAGATGAGGTAAGGAAAGGGAAATGAGATGGGGGTGAAGGAGAGAGAGTAGGCTATATAGGAAGGTATGGTAGGATGAGTCAAGGGGAAAATGTGTTAACTGTTTGTGGGAGGATGAAGGATAGGATGGGAAGGTGAAATGAGGAAGAGACGTAAAGGCAGGTATGGTATGAGGATTAAATTTGAAGATAGGGAAGGAAGGAAATACATGAAGGTAAGGATGAAAATATGGAGAGAATGAGTTGAATTAAAGTAGTAATAGAATGGGTTTGCATGAGCTAAATAGGAAGAGTAAAAGGGGAGGGAATTGGTAGTGGGAAGATGATAGGAGAAATAGGTTGAAAGGTGAAGGGTGAGACGAGGGGTGAAGGGTGAGAAAGGAAGGTGTGAGATGCAAGAGTGAGAAGGGAAGGAAGTAAGTATAAATAGGTACTACCAGATTATTACATTATAGAAAACATGTTCGCTTCTAATAAGGTTTGCTCTTGGATTAGCAAATATATTTTTTTTTACACACATACACTCTCTCTCTCTCTCTCTCTCTCTCTCTCTCTCTCTCTCACTCTCTCTCTCTCTCTCTCTCCTCTCTCATCTCTCTCTCTCTCTCGTCTCTCTCTCTCTCTCTCTCTCTCTCTCTCTCTCTCTCTCTCTCTCTCTCTCTCTCTCTCTCTCTCTCTCTCTCTCTCTCTCTCTCTCACACTCACACTCACACTCACACTCACACTCACACTCACACACTCACACTCACACACTCACACACTCACACACACACACACACACACACACACACACACACACACACACACACACACAGTTACCTATACAGTACATCACACTGTGAGTACCTACCCAACACAGACTTACACTGCTCTGCTCAATAATTTGGTTGCACAATAGCACAGAGAAACCACATCGCTACTTTTCCATCTCTCTTACGGTTTACTCCCACCTTCACCATTCTCCTCCACCCCCCCCCCCCCCACCTCCATATTCTCCTCCTCCTCGTCGTCATCATCATCATCATCATATTGTTTTGTGTCACAGTTTGGAGAAATTATTTAATTCATGTCTCCTGTTTGAAGGACATTGAGAAAAACAACTAAAGAACTGTAGGAAAGGTCTATATCCTGTACACAACCCACGTATCTGTGTGTGTGTGTGTGTGTGTGCTCGCACAACACATATTAGTGTGTCGTTTGTGTGTTTGTTTATATTTATATGTGCAGTATTTGAGTATGCTTGTGCCTTTTAGTGTGCATGTATTTGTCTTGGTTGGTGTACACTATGTTATGTTAGTATGAGAGTTTGTTTGTACCTTTGTGTCTGTGTTATTTTTTTTTGCTTGTACATGCTGGTGTGTGTGTGTAGTGAGAAGTGAGTCAGGTAAGTACAGTTAGTTGAGCCTCTCTACAATGGGTCAGTCTTTATGTTGGTGATGTAATGGGTGTGCGGGCTTTTTGATGATTGTGTGTGTTGGGGACTTTTTGATGATTAAGTGTTGATGTTTTTGTGCTTGCTTTGTGTGTGTGTGTGTGTGTGTGATCTATTTGTGTGTGTGTGGTAGAATGTAGGAGGAATGTTTGAGTTTTCATTGTTTTTGTGTGTGCTGTCATTTGTTGTGTGTGTGTGTGTGTGTGTGTGTGGTAGAATGTAGAATGAATGTTTGAGTTTTCATTGTTTTTGTGTGTGCTGTCATTTGTTGTTTGTTTATGTGTGTGTGTGTGTGTGTGTGTGTGTGTGTGTGTGTGTACATGCCATGATATGTGGATGTTGGTCGGTGTATGATCCACAATTATTTTTCCTCCATTAAAAATAGTAATAAACAGCGAAGTGTCCGGATAGGAAGCAAGCAATTTATAGAATCACAAACACCACAACCACCACTACCACCAACATCCACCAAGGTTAAGTAAGCAGTCTGTCGGTAGCTCATGAACCTTCGTAATTATAATTAAAATGTTTGGCCCGGAGATACTTACTTAACTAACCCTCACTCACTCACCTTCCTCATTTATTTATTTTTTCATCTGTCTTTTGGTCTTCCTGTTCTAACTGTTTCTTCATTACAGTCACATTTATTATTATCTACTTTATATTTTCTCCCTTTTCTTTCTCCCCTTCCTTCCTTGTCCAGACAATTAATTACTTCAAGGTCTCAGCATTTTTATAGCTACAGAAAGTTATGGTTTAATAGCCGCGTTGTAATGAGTGCTTGTATTTTATAGGTTTCTTATTAAGTAGGGTGTAGGAAGAGGGGGAGCCTGGTAATGGAAGTGTAAGGTTGGTTATTATGTAAAACTGAGGGGAAGCGAGGGTGCATTAGAGGTGGAATGGTGAGGAGGAGGTATGTACGTGTGTGTGTGAAAGAGGGAGGAAAGAAGGGAAAGGGATTGAAAGAGGATTGAGGGTGGGTGTATTGTTTGTTTTAATTAATTTATTACGCCAAAGGCGTCAAACAAAGGTACAACATTTTCAGGTATAAGTAAATTACATTATATGGCACTTTTCCCACATCAGATCTCACATTATAATAATTCCTGATATATATATCACCAAACATCACAGCTCACATCATATTTTAGCACATCATTCACCCCATATGACCATTACCCTATTGAGCAATTATAGTATCATAACATAGTATTACAGTATTCCATCATTACCCCCCTCCCATATCAAATTACACATCACCCAAAGTATATATCATCCCAGTAAAATAATAAGTCCCATATATCTCAAAACACATCATATATCAACATAATAGAACGTATATACAGTATATCATATCAAGTCTCATCATTTCACAACTCATATCATAAATCCCTTCATAAAACCAATATAACATCATAGTATGGCAACACAGCATTCCATAATTCCATATCAGATCACATATAAGTATAACTTCTAACATTTCATATAATCATTGTAGTATATCATATCAAATCACATAGCCATTTCACAACTCATATCATAGATCCCTTCATAAAACCAATATAACATCATAGTATGGTAACACAGCATTCCATAATTCCACATCAGTTCATATATAAGAGTAACTTCAAACATTTTATATAATCATTATAGTACTTCATATCAAATCACATAATCACATCATGACTCATGTCTTGTGTATGTCAGTGTCACATCATGTATCACAACAAGTACTGTACCTCAAATACCACATCACACATTATACTACAACTCCTTTCATAACCATCACAGTACAATACTATATTATATCATATTATGTATTGCAGCCATTACAGTACAGTACAGCACTGTATCATATAATCTATAGTATGACATCTCTCAAATAAATAAAAATTTCTCAAATAAATATCACATATTACTGCACTGCATATCAAGTCTCATATCAGAGCAGCACTGTATCATTTGTATCACATCATCCCTCGATTTCCATATCAAATCATACATTGCTGCACTTTACACCTCAACTCACATCATAATCACCTCATATACCACTACAGTATCATAGCACTACAAATACTGTACCACATTACTAAATCCTAGCACCACACAAAAGTACTGTATATCCCATCATGTATCACATAATCAAAACTACTACAGCACTACATATCAACATGTTCATGGTATCATAATCAGACCACAACACAATAGCAGACCCCACACCACATTATATCACTAAATTATCCTTGAACATCACAGCATTGTATGTCTAGTATCACAGAATATAATATACTAAATAATCCTACAACCATTACAGTACTGTACAGTATATCATCATCCTCACTACATCAAGATTACCCCATGACCACCCTTTTTGTCACAGCCATCATTATCCAAACAGTTCAAATATAAAACTAGAATCTCCCAAAGTGTGGATGGCGAGCAAGAATTAGATCTAAGTTATCATCACTGAGTATATATTGGCAGGTTTGAAGTAGGTTCCGTCCCTGTGGCAACAGGGTGGGTGGAGGGAAGGTAAGAAATTTAAGGATGAATGAGAACGGAAGAAAGGCAAGGTAAAAGAAGAAATAAAGGAAATGGAAGGGAAAAGTCAAATGAAAACAAAGGCTCGCATTTATGAAGAAAAAAAAAGAAAAAAGTATAATACGAATGATAATGATTAACAAGAAAGAAGAATGAGTGAGAAGGGAGGAAAAGAACGATAGAATGAAAGAGAAAATAACTACATTTGAAAGAAGGTTTTAAAGAAAGAGAATTGTGTGATTGGAGGAGGAGGAGGAGGAATAATTGAGAGGAAGAGATGTGAGAAGTGAGAGGAGGGTAGAGTGTAGTTGATGAGAGGTGAGGAGGGGTCGTGAGAGAAAGTTAAGGGTGAGAGGAGAGGAATGGTTCAGTACTGAGCTTGTAATTGTAACGTCATAAAACACACACCCTCGCCCTTGTCATTACTTGTGTCGGGATTCATTTGTGCTTCACGACTCCCTCTCTCTGTAGCCGGGTTGACAATTCGTGAACCCTGACTTGGCTAGTGCCCTTATATGCTGAGGATCCTGAAATTCTTAAGGGTGTAAAGGGTGGATAGATATGAATGCCTTATTTCCTCCAAAGTATGCCAGGAAACAGGAGCAGATTAATAATAGTAATGGTGTGTTTTTGCTTGGAATAGTTTGGAGGAATCAGTAGCTCCGGATTTACCAACACTTTACTACCCCCCCTAAGAGCATGAAGACTGTCCACTAGGAATGATGTTTATGTATACACGAGAGGAGAAAATGAAAATGTAAATCGTGACTGGTGGGAGGTGAGGTGAGGGAGAGAGAACATTGAAGTTTGACCTGTTAGACCTCATGTGAAATTCTCTCTCTCTCTCTCTCTCTCTCTCTCTCTCTCTCTCTCTCTCTCTCTGATGTTATTCTTACTTACCCCCGTTTCCCCAGTACTATCAGTGCCACTATTACTTACTACTACTACTACTACTTCTTCTTCTTCTACTTCTACTACCACCAACACCATCATCATCATCATCATCATTATCTCTTGTCACGGCTGCCACCATTATTTAATCTGTCACAGCTACCCACAATTACGTCCACCATTACAACTACCACTATCATTACCACTGTCACCAATACCTCCATCCAAATATTTTTTCGGACTCTTGGCATGGGTTGCAAGCCTGTAATCGAAGCTGAGGTCATACATGATTGGTGGCTGCCTACTTGCATACACACGTCAAGCAAATGTATATTCACACATGCACCCGGTAACAGAAGAAGAAGAATATATATATATATACACTGTACCATAAATTTGTTTGCCTTACCGTTCCCTGTCATGTGTTTGGATGTATCTCTCGTTCCCTTCATTCGATTTAGTTTTCTTCCTTCCCACCCTCGCCACTCTTTATCTCTTTCCCACATTTATGACATCCAGTATCTTCCTTGGTTTCATTTCTCTCTCTCTCTCTCTCTCTCTCTCTCTCATCTCTCTCTCTCTCTCTCTGCGTCTTGAGTTTGTAGGTGCCTTGGTCTCAGCATTTCCCGTTCCGGTTCACCTTAGTGTTGTACCGCTGCCACTACCATTTTCCCCCTCCCCCTTTCTACCCTACCTCCCTTTTCTTCCCTTCCTTTCTTCTTTTCCTCCTCCTTTCTTTTCCAGGACCGCGAAAGTTCTCTTACCTTCCCTTTCTTTTTTTTCCTCCCTTTATCTTTTTCCTCCCCTTCTCCTTTCTTCCCTTCCTCCACTTTCTTCCCCTTCTCCTTTATTTTCTCCATCTCCTCCCGAGACTACTGCACTCTTGTTACCCCTGCTGTGAATTGCTGTCATCCTTGAAGGAGGCTTGTGTTTACTGCTGGTGATGGTGCCGTTCAACTTTAGATGTGTGTGTGAAGAGGTTTAGGAAGAAGGAAGTAGGAGGAATTGTGAGATGAAATTCCACAGCTGCAAGATTGGTGGCACCTACTTCCTGTATGTTCATATTGGTAACAGGAGTGAGAAGGGAAATGTGGGGAAAATAGCAGTAACAATAGTTGTAAGTCAGTTTCCCTGTGGTTGGTTCACTTTAACTTCAACTGGACTGCTTTAGGTGCTCAATGAGTGGGAATCGTTCATACGTCCTAATCTATACTGTCCAGCCTGAGAGCAATAGCATGTAGAGTAGAATTCCTCATATAACACTGTACAGTGGTAAAGAGACAGTCAGGAAGGCAGCTAATGTCAGGGATGGGGGGAAGGAAGCGTAATGTACATCCACTGTAAAGGTAATGAACTACTACTAAAGTCTATTCAGAATTACACCATTACAGAGCTGTTTGGATCCCTCATCTTTTTCATGGCATGTAAAGGTTAAGTGCTGATATAATGTCTGTGAACATATTATTTTAATTTACTTCCCTGTATTGTTTGCTTCCCGTAAAGAATTAACAGTAAGGTTTGACCTGATTTCGTCTCTGAGTTATCTGAGTTTGAATGGGGAGATGATGCAGAGAAACTTACGCTGTCGTGTATACGTAGGCTAATCTTCCCGTTCGTGGTCGCTTCCCGTTACCTTACCTCCCATCATCCTCCCTCCTGTCATCCATCCTGTTGTTTTCCTCCTGTCAGTCCTCATTCCAATACTCCTCTCATTCATACTGTCGTTTCTCCCGTTTTTTTTGCTCCGGCTGCTGTTTTTATTCCGTTCGTACTACCCGTTTTTCTTCACTTCCATTTTGCCTTCGAACTAATCCAATCCTTCCATTGTCACTTATTTTTTTAAACGCATTATCTTCCATTACCCTCCTCATTTTCCCCCTGCCGGTACCTTCTTTCCACTTCCCTCCCTTCGTTGTTCCTCCCGTGGTAGCCATTGTCACGCGTGCCTTTATGTTTTTTCTTCACCGCAGTCACTCGGTTGAAGAGGGTTACAGAGAATCCAGAGTTTCCAAACCACAACAGCACTCATGGCTAGTGTCGCGTTGGCTTTGGTCATGTACAGTAACGAAGAATTTATAATTGCCCTCGTGCTGCTTTGATTATTATTTGGCCTTGCTCTCCGAGTGATTGTTCCATGGTTCGGTTCCGGCTCTGACAAGAGGACGACACTAAAGTAAATACAGGTATAGCAAAACATTATGCTCTCAAGAAGTGCTTATATATGTGTCACTACTTGTAAGACTGTGTCCATGTACCCCTATGAATGTGTCAGTGGTATAGGCCAATATGAGTATCTCTATACTTGTCCATTGTGTACGCCGGTATAGTACGTATTTGTGTCTGTGTTTGTCTTGTCCTTTGTGTCCCTTGTCTGTCCCTTCTGTGTCCCATGCTTATTCCCGCATGTAACATCCTTATTTGAAGTGTCATATGCTATTACCGCATAGGGAGCCTGTCAACGAAGGCTTATATGTATTTTAATCCTCTTATAATGGGTGGTGTGACGTAACTCACCTTGCAAATACTCTGTGATTCTTATTCTCAGGATACCAGTAAGTTCAAATCTCGACTAGATTACTTAATAATAGTAGAACGAGAGATCCGTATAGATAGAAGAAAACGGTAATATCGTTGGTTGTGTGACATAAGCACCCCCTAGCGTGATACAAGTACCCCCTTGATCACCACGTGCTCTGCCAGCTGACGCACGGCTCGGCACTGGGCTGGCTCAGCCTGGCTGGCTGGATGGCTCTTCTCAGTTATCGGCGAGGCTCTGAACAGTGAGGTGGTATGAAAAAACGCTGCTTTGGTTGATGTAATACTAACAAATTATCCATGAATTATTTTACTGTGTATTGAGATTTTTTTTATTAAGATTACACAACAGCGAACTGGGAGTATTGTGAACAAGGGACGTAATATTTTCTCAGTGATACTCTCCTCCCTGCTACTAGTGATCGTGGGATACACAGTAGGTAAGTGACCCTTTTCTACTACCGTCTCGGCGTCAGTTTTCAAGGTTACGGCCGAACTTTGCATGTCTGAGAAGAATGTGGAATGATAATCAAGCGGTAATGATGTTCGCACGCCATAAGTGTACTCTCTCGACACACCCAACGTTACAATGCGTTACACAGTACACATGGTAGACATTAGCTAGAACATGTACATATAAAATTGTAAGCTTGTATTGATTTTGTCATGATTTATCTTGTTTTCATGATTTGGTGAAAGGATTGTTAAGCTTTTTATACCAGATTTGGGAAGACCATGCACAATTTGTAATAATGTGATGTCTTTCTGTCCATCTTTCTCAAAGATTCTGTCATGTTGTACATGCAAATTCTTTTTAAGTAGCTGCGGTATAACACATATAGTAAGAATGAAATATTTCCCTATCTTTAAAACCGTGTTATGTCAGTTTAAAGAATGGAAATTTCGCTGTCATCAATTACCATATTTCACTACGATGGTGTCATATACTCTTTCTTGGATTGAAAACCAGCCCTAAAAATTTCTCTTGTTACCGTACCTTGTCAGCAGATAACTGTCAGAATTGTGTATGTGAAAAGAACCCCTCCTCTTTTTTGTTTTACTTTAACCTTGAAATATAATTATCGACTTCTGAAGTCCCTTTGTTTGTATACAACGCATGTTAACTTGGATAAGAAACCATTGGGCGTGTGTTGTTAACTCGAAGGAGTGCAATGGAGTGAATAGCTTATTGGTGCAGTTAACATCACTTTCTTAATACTGTAATATAATTTGTTCTCTATCATTTACACCTGTGCTTCTTTCAATTTGGTATATATTGTATTTGGTAATACATTTCATTGTTTTGTTTCTGTAAGCGGATTAAATATGGGGTGTGACAAGGAAGCAGGGTTTGGTCTCATGGGGATCTCCCCTATTGAGGTGTAGCACTCCCCACAGTTGCTTCATATTTATTTTGACCACAGGGGTGGGATTCCATGGAGACTTAATACTAAAGTACGATATTAATTTCCAAGATGCAGTGACTGGCATGATACAATTTGTATGATGTAATGGCCAAGAACTAGTGTCACAGTCTTGCAAAAGTGCTTGATTATAAAAAGTGACATTTTTTGCATCTGCATTTCCCTTTTTCCACGTGGCATTGTTATTGTTACTGAGTTGCAATAATTATCCAGACCTTCACAGTGGCCTCGCAGTTGCTCAAATTATATTGTTTTATGGAAGTACAGTACCTTTCTTAAAACTACTTAACGTCTAATGTTATGATATATTTTGTATCGTGATCACACTTGTTTCATATCTCTTCTTTTCTTGTTTATAGGCATAAAGAAAATGCTGCATTGAGAGTGGATACGCTATGTGTGAGTCGATACTGTGTGTGTGTGTGTGTGTGTGAGGCTTTGTATCATTCTAAGTTCATTGCTACCCTAAGTTTGTATATGGTATGGTTGTTGGGATGGTCTGGATTTGGTTGTTGATGCGTGCGTGAGTGAGACCTATAAATTAAAACCACATCGGCAGCATCACTACCCACACTTTGTTTACTTCCTTCCCCCCCTACTACCCTGACTCTGTTCACACCTCTGTCTTTATGGCACCCCTTGACCTCTGTAGTGCCATTGCATACCCATGACCTCAGCCTCACCTCCGCTCTCATGGACTGCTAACCCCTATAATGGTATGTAGAACCTTGTTTCCTCCAAGTAGGAACTCCAACCCTTTAGGTTTATTCTTACTTATTATTGTAAATGAATCGTGTAAGTCGATAAGCAAACACTGATTTTAATGTAATTTGGGCCAGTAAACAAATACTGTAAAGTGAAGCAGTAAATTACAGTGCTGTCAGTACAGTCCTACAGCCCATGTAGTTAAACCCACATTTTCTTCAATAAATCGAGTTTGGTATAAAGTTGCCAAGTGCAGAATTTTCCCAGTAAACTCTTAGATGATTTTAGTTTGATGGTTAAAAATAGCTGATAAAGCATTTAGAATTGTGTTCACACATCAATATAAAGGAGAAAAGAAGGAATGTAATTTTTGTATGCAACTTTACTGTACATTATTTTGACGTCCCTGCTTGAACTCTGCTCCTGCCTGCCTACCGCTGACCTCTGACCCCCTCCTCCGTGACCTACCGTATGCCATTGTATCGGGGCAGTACACACCACACTCCAACCCCCGATCTGTACCGTAGGCTACACGACGTACAAGGCTTCCTGTTACATTGTGTCGTTGTAGCCTTTGTACTGTCAGACCCAGTATTTATTGTGTCACTAACATTTCCATCTGATTCAATTTCGCCTAGTATTTTGAATTTTTTTTTCTACACCTGTTTTTTTATTCTTCGTTACACCCGATTTTATTGTGAGTTATTACTTTACGCCTCTGTTATATTATCGTACGTAATTTTTTTTTATCTCTAGTGGTAATTTGTGGATTGATTTAGATTCGATATTTCTTGCTGGTAGAGTATTGTGTTATTGATCATATACTCACACAGTAACTTATTTCATCTGTTACTGGTACTACATTCGTACTAGAGTTGGAGAAGGGAACTTTTGCGACACCCATTTCCCTGCTATAGCCTACGTGAGATGGTATCAAGAAAATCACTAGTAGTCATTTTGTAATACCTCTGAATCTTACCAGTTACCGGAATAAGACCCATCGAGCAAGTATACAGATTGTCGAAATTTGCTTCAATTTGGCTCTTCAACTTTGAGCGTTAACAAAAGTGTGTGTATAGTAGTGAGTGTAGGCTAATGGGCTGGAGGCAGTGTCACTTCCCGTTCGAGAAATGATACACTCCAACCTCCACCATCAGGGCGACCGCATATATCTGATCATTGACCTTAATGCACCCTTGTCTGTTTGGATCGGGTTGGCAATTTGTCTGAGACTGCCATTATCAGTCTTTATACTTTCAATTCGTGACTGTTTATGTATAAGTTTTTCTTCTATTATACCTGTTATGACGTCATTTGTCTCTGTACCATTTGGGTAGCATTTTTTAAAGACATGGACATTTTGAGCAATTCACAAGCAGGTGATAGTGATTTAGACAATAAAGGAAATGCGTTACAGGAAATATTTTTGAACAAGTAATATTTTAGTAAGTTAAAACCACAATGAGCACGTCAGTTCACATCTTTTATATTCAGTAATGCTGTCATTTAATGTAGAAGAAATAGATGCTGTTTCAAGGGGAGATTCTCTTGTTGATGAATTGTAAGGTATCTGATTCCTCCAAACTATGACACGAAACAGATCCCCTGATAGTATACCATTGAAGGAGTCTGTTTTCTGGTACCGGTATAGTTAAGAGGAATCAGCTGTAGCCTTCCAATTCACTAACAAGAAAATCTCCCCTTAAGTCTATTCCGCTAAACTAACCATTGATAAAAAACAGACAAACTACTGTAGGCTTTCCTGAGGTATATAGTTCGTGTCCTAGTGCAGGTTGGATGCACCAGTTGCCTCCACATTAAAAATATTCTAATAGTATCCAATTTGCCAGCGTCATTCATAGCCTCGTGTTTTAAAAGGAAATCTGGCAACCTACGACTTGAGGCTTTTCTGTGTGTTTGTAGGAATCATTGTGTTTTTGTGGTTGATGACAGTCGTTGAGAGTGAATTTGTTGGCAGCCAGATGAAACTTTTTTTTTTTTTTTTTCCACGTTCTAGAGGTCAAGAATTGCTGTTTACGGTACGTGGTTCTGGTAAAAGTGATGACGGAGATATATTGGACACATTAAATCTTGGACAATGGGGGTTTACTGTGATATATTATTAAGGGGGTAATTCACTTTTGTTACACTGGACTCCGTTGATTCCTCCAAAGTATGCCAGGAAACAGGACCAGATGAACAAAAATAATGGTGTTCTGTTGCTTGGAATAGTTTGGAGGAATCATTTGCTCCAGATTTACAAACACTGTACTTCCCCCCTTAAGTCGTTTGGTGTAATATCCAAATATGTTTCTAAGACTTCATTGTTTGTAGGGTAACTGATATATATAAATGTTAACCTAGGGACGTCAGCAGTGCTTCACTCAGACATGTGAAGCAAATACCTTCCTTCACCCGTATATTACTGTTTACCTCTTGTATTGGTATTGTTGTTGTTGTTGTTGTTATTATGGATAGGTAGTTCTTGCCTCGTTACCGCCATCACAATCCATTTTCTCGTTTCCTCAAGTTGAAAAATGTTTATTCTTTGTTGCTCTCTTTCCTTAGAGACGAATTGAACACACACACACACACACACACACACCAGGTTTGGCTACATACCCGGTAAGTGATGAGGTTTTGAAGTCGACCATGAACACACACACACACACACCAGGTTTGGCTACATAAGTGATGAGCTTTTGAAGTCGGCCATAGCCAGCATCTCACGCAAGGTGCCGATCTGGATAATAAGATGGAAATTTATTGTGAGGAAAAGCCGCAGACTGAGCCGTGACGTCAAAAGCGGGAGGTCAGGTCGATCAATAGAAGACTGACTGACGTGAATATAGTGGTGATGCATGGTTGTTTATTATTATTATTATTATACGATGCATGACTTACTGTGGTTGTTCTTTATATATTTTATTATTGACAGTTAAAGACTTATTAATATATTGGTGGTGCATGACATAATTATAAGTCTGTTTATTATGGTGTTACTTTACAGGACTGTCTGATGATGGTGTGTGATGATGCATGACATGTTGGGCTATGGTGGAAAATTGTTTGGTGGTGATTAAAGTTAGTGGTAGTGGTGTACGGCTTATTGTGATTGTATGATGCATTAATTGTTGGTACTTTGCCTCAAAATGCGTGGCTGAAACTGATGTCTGATTAGGTTTTAGTGAATTAGGTCTACTGTATAGGAAACTGAGTTATGGTGTACAAGGAGTGTGTCAGTGTAAGCTTACATTCCGTGGTTGGTTTATGGTGCACGATTGATTTGATTGCGCGTGCTTGAGTAGCCTAATGGTGCGTGGAAAGTATTGGGTTTGGGGTTACAGTGCCTAGCCGGTTTGAGATTGTGGTGATGACGATGAAGGTAATAATGTATTTTATTCTAATGTAAAAATTTACTATATTGGAGTGATTTTCTGGCGTCGACTGTACGAGTGACGGAAATAAGGTCATGATGGAAGTGATGGTATTAAGATAATACAGGGAAAAAGAGGTTAGGTAAGGAGAGAGAGGAAAAAAGGAAGTGAGAAAGGAAGGAAGTGACCATATTTGCCTGAGTGAATTGGGAGAAGGTCAGAGAGGCGGAAGAATGGAGGGGGAGGGACTTGCCTGTGTAGTCTCAAGCTGCTGTGAGTCAGACGGTGTGAAGGCTGGACTGCTCCAATCTACTGCATAACTAACCTGTTTTGTAAACCTGTCACATTGTACACACCACTGTCACATGTACCATAATATTACACTCTTATAAATCTTATACACTTGTTACCTCTCTTACATTGCTGTAACACATAGGCTATAGGCCCTGTACACTGTAAACGTATGTTACACATATAATCACAACATATACACTTGTGATATATGCAGTAAACCTACACATGTCCTCACATATCTGTGACTTTTGTCAGTAGCTTCTTTTACATTTAGTAGTGTGTAGCCTATAATAATATGTATATACAATCGGTCCATTCAGTATGAACCAAGAGGTTTGAGGATATAGAGGAAAAATTGGTTGAGGGAAAAGTTGAAAAGAAGGAAATGGGATATTTGAGATGAGGATGCAGAAGGGAAAGATTAGGTTAGGGAAGATGGAGGAAGGAGGATGAAGGAATGTAACATATAAAGGAAGAGAAGGCGCACGTAGGCTAAACTATAACTCAAGTAATTTTCAATGATTACCCTCAACAACAGTCGACTCCAGACATCGGCGGCAGCAGCGGCGTGCCACCGTCAAGATGAATCAACACCGCCTTAGTTACTTTAGTTCTTGATCCCTTGTTTTGTGACTGGAAGTTCAGAAAGTATTTACACTTTACCACAGAAGGTTAAGGTTATGTTATTGGGTGTCATGAAATGTCACTCGTCTGTTTGGTTTAGTCGCAAACAAGTTTTTCAATACACATTTGGGTGTCACGGGTTCATATACTTATGAGACTATAATTATTATGTATTATTGACCGTCGTATTTTCTATAATTACATTCTACTGATTTTATTGGTTCCATAATTATTGCTGTACGCTGCTGAAAAAGTTGAGCAGAGTCAAGAAACTTTTCTCTTCACCGGGGTTGTGGGTTGGTACAGTATAATTATATAAACCAAAAAGGTCTTATATTGTATTTGCTAAGAACTGATCACCATTAGCAAGTAACCTGGAGGTGTAAATGGATATCTGTATATACGCGCCTGTCTGTAATTGGTGAGACAGGCTGGCAGGGGGGCTGCTTTATTGGCCTCGGGTGGAGGAAACTCTGACCTCACGCGTCTGGCAATCACACACCGGTATGTAGATAGGTCAGTATTTATTCTTTTTATCATTCCGCTTGGCAGTAGTTTGAAATGGCTATAGCACAGAAATTATTATATTATCATTATTACAAATTTCCTAGATGTTCTTTGAATGTTCAGTCTCTTTCGCCGACAACTTGATATAATATCATTGAACTCTTTGTTTCCTGTACGTTTTCACTTGAAGAAATAAAAATTTCGTTATCGAGAAGCGCCGTATCTTTACGATATGTATAGTTAATGAAAAATAAACACTGTTAACGTCAAGGAAAATTTAAGGCTTGGGCCTCTTGTTTTACTTTTCATAACTATTAACATAATGATGTTCTCATGTGTATTTGCCACGTTTTACCCAAGGCGTGCAAAGGTGAGCTCGATGGACGCCAGGATAATGATTAACAAATGTTGAGTAGTAAAGTATATACCGTGGTACAGTTATCATTGCTCGGCTCACACTTGTATACTTCTATAATCTCGACTCACACCTGAACATAATCATTCGATACCAACCACCAGCTTCTGGGTACATGTGTACAGAGGAATTTGAGTGAAAACTGATTCTGTATTTCGTGTATAACAAACCTTTGCCACTGCAAAATTTCACATTGTGGATAGATAGAATAAAGTAAAATACGATTGGATGTGAGAAATGAGATTGGCATCCCTTCCCTCTTTCTCTCCTTCTGTCTCGTCTCAAGGGGTCAGATGTATACAGGGTCATGTTCCGTATACACTCTGATCCAATCTGAACACAACTTGACATCATGACAGTAACAACAGGGAAGAGTAAATGACTGATTCTGAAAACCGCTGCTCTGGAACGGGTTGAGGTCGCTGCGTGTGTATAGTTTACAAGCAACCTTTGCCCCCTCTTTTTAACCCCCCTCAAAAAGAATAAGAAAATAAAGATTAATATAGGTTGGGATAAAACGACTTGATTGTTGTTGAGCGTGAAGGATGTCGTAACTCATAGATAATGAAACCCACGATGGCACCTTGATGGTCGCAGCGTTCAGGAGATGGTAGAGGGTGGTGACGCCCAGGAGATGGTAGAGGGTACATGGTGACGGTGGGGAAGGGAATGAGGCTTAGGGATTACACAAGAAGGGATGAGGGAAGAAGGGAGAGGAGAGGTAAAAAGGAAGAAAGAAATGGAGGGCAGATAGAAAGAAAGGAAAGGGAGAGGAGAGACACAGAGAAGGGAATGAATGGGCTGTCTCTGAGCGTGGAGATGTTTAGGCAAGGGGATCAGTGACCCATAAACAGACCACAGGGACCTCACCATGTGGAAGCGGAAGAAGAGTTGATGTGAGAAGGAAGCTGAATACACATAGCCAGTAGGCCTATATACATAAACACGACCACAATGTATATTAATAAAGAGAAGAATATTTACTAAATAATATTATGTTTTGTATTATAATGCTACTGACTCTGAATGGTACTTACTTCAGTATTAGAGGGGATCATTGGAGTAACAGTAAAGGAGGAGGATTAAGGTAGAAGTATAGGTATTGTGTCATTCTGTGTCTCTGTACGGTCCCGTTTGTATAAAGGTATTACTGTCCATCATGTTGCCTTCTTATGAGGAGACTCTACACACTGGCAGGTCCCGTACTGTTGTCTTGTGTTGTGTGTGGCTTTACATTACTATGTGTTGCGTGTATGTTTAGTTTTGTATCTTGTGTAGAGTAGTTTTGCATTGAGTTCCAGGTGTGTTGTGAGCCTCACTTAGGACCATTGACCATTATCGAAACATGGTCTGTGGGATGTTCGTCTCTCGACAAACAGTTATAAAAAAACTAATGATGTTTTCGTCTGATGTCCGAGTTACACCCAGTTCTTTTATGTTTATTCAATTGGTTTTGATTAGCCTATATTTGTCTGGCCAGTCTACTCATTATTGTTCCACTTGTCTATAAACCATGTGTTCACCAAGGGTATCAATGTGGTGTGTGTGTGGGTGGCACCAGTCCAGGAACGAGAGAGATGACCAGTAGTCGTAAATTTTTTGTTCCCACATACTACTTTCACCATATTAACATTACCGGTATATATAGCTGGCAAGGTAACGCGTAGGTAGTAGGAATGAATCATGAGTGTGAAACTGTGAGAAGTGTTACTTTTCAATGAATGCTGAAATCTACAACATTTTTCCATAGTTAACATCATCGAATTTTCTGGCGTTCAGTGAATATATATCAAAACATGAATAACAGGTTTCCTCTTTAAAATGTCACCAGACAGTCACCATTGTTGATGTTTTGATCTGTGTGTGAGGGGATGCATAGTTTTAGTAAGAAGAAACATACCCGGTACGGGAAATAACACAATTTCAATAACTGGTATAGTGCATGAATAGATAGTAGAATGAAGGTACTGGGTGCCGTGGGAAGATAAGAAAATATCTTTTTGGCCAACGCAACTTTTAGAGCGAACCAAGTAGAATCCCAAGACGAAAACTTTGAGTAGGAAGAAACAGTAAAAACAAAGTGGATGGAGTTTGTTCAATGTATGCAGGGCTGCGGTGCTGGCTTGGCTTGGAGTGCACAGACAGCAGAGATGAAATGCAAATGTTTGAGAGAGAGCGAGAGAGGGGCCGGCTGTCATTTCGCGTACAATTGTGAATTCATGTAGGCCTACAATATGTGAATGTATAATTCATTTGCGTATGTATAATGTATGTATAATTCATGTATTTTGTATGCGGGTTCTCCCCATCGCTGGATAAAAGAGGAACGAAGCCTTGATGATGATATGCATGTTTGAAATTGTGTACAGATTATGTATGTGCACGTATACGTTTGGATCGGTGCAGCTGCTGGGAATGTGAAACTAGACACAGGTTATTTGGGACAATGCATAAATAAGTATTCATGATCTGATTGTAGGACAGAGAAAACCAGGTAAAGATAAAGGAAGAAAGGTCCTACGGAACAGTAAATAATCCTGAGTATACAAAATGTAGGAGGCACGGTGAGGAAGTATAGAAAATGGAAGGAGGGAGGGAAGTAGGAACGAGGGAGGTGGTAGGAGGGAAGGAGGAAGAACTTACTGATATGAGTGTAGGCGGGAGAAAGCAAGGTGAAGGATGATAAGCAAAGGTTCTGCATATGTTAGTGATACAAGAATTGGAGGTGGGAAATGAGGACAGGGTGATGAGAAGATAGAAGATGCAGGTGGGCTGGGTATGAGTAGAGGTGGAAATGAGCAGAGGATGTTGAAGGGGAAGATAGAATATTGACACAGGATGTAGAAAGAAATAGATGTGAAAGTGAGAAGGTGAATTTAGGCAGGATGAAGAGCTGGAATATGCGAAAAGGAAGTTAGGGATTGAGGGGTAGGAGGTAGAGTAAAGATAAGGGAAGGTGAAATATGATAGTAGGAAGTCAGAATAACTAGTATTGTAAAGGAGAAATGAGGAAAGAAGATAGAGATGATGGTAGAAGTAGTATAACAAAGGAGGTACTGGTGAATGGCCGGAAAAGGATTGAAAAAATAATAGATTGAAGATAACTATTCATAGATGACGGGAGTAGGAGGTTTAGGAGATAGAAAATCATGTAAACAAGAGGTGGTTGGAGGAGAAAGTAGAAGGCAACAGAAGGAAATAGAAAAGTGCTATAAAAGGAAAGAGGGAGGAAGGTTGGTGAAGTTGGAGAGGTGACGCAGCTACCAGTTGACCTCCACACCAGCCTCACCTGACCTCTCCTGACCACCCTGACCTCCACCTACCACTATGCAAGTATGGAACCACACAAGGATATCCTTAAGTAGTGTAGGCGTTCACACCTGTGTACAAATTTGGAACACCGTGGCTTGGGTGTTGCCAGTTACTTTTCGTTTAGTTCGTGTTTAGCCTACTTGTGAATTACAGATAGGTCGTGTGTTCGTCTAAGTGTACAATTACTTTTATTAGAGGGTACAGTTGCGTTCTGTAATTTTGCATAAGTCATTCTGTTCAAGTAGGCTATTTTGTTTAATCTCCCCTCAATTACTTTCCAACACGTCATAAATTCAATCTAGTATTTCTCACGCCATTCACTTAAGTATACCTCACCCATCACGCTGTTGCTCCCTCATTGATCACTGTCACTGTGGTTTACTAGGGCGAGGTATGCGTGAACCGTGTGTGTGTGTGTGTGTGTGTGCTGCCTGTAACGTTACGGCCTCTTGGTCATCTTAATTGGACTCCTGCTGGCTGGCTGGCTGGTTGGTTGGCTAGTTGGCCGCCGTGATGTACAGTATTATATTAGGTAACGTTTGTAACCCCACCTCTCTCTCTCTCTCTCTCTCTCTCTCTCTCTCTCTCTCTCTCTCTCTCTCTCTCTCTCTCTCTCTCTGACCTTACCATTTCTTACTGGTGAAATGAAGGGAAGGAGAAGCTGAGTTGAAACGAAGGAAAGAGGGAAGATAGCAAGAGAGGAAGGAGTTAATATCACTGAGTAAGAGAAAAGAAAGGGAAGCTAAGATGAAAGAGAAGGTACCGTGTGTTAGATGAAGGGAGGAGGGGTTAAGAATGACAACTGAGGGAAAGATGAAGGGAGACAAGAGGCAGGGAGGGAGGTAGGTAGGTAAGCACGTGATGGAGAGGGGTGGACGGGCATGGGAGGGAAACACGTGAGAAAGGGGGAGAAAGGAATGAGGAAGGAAAGAAAGGTTATGTCAAATCTTGTCACTAGGGGGATGGGGGTATGGGCAAGGGATGAAACAAGAAGAGGAGAAATCGAAAGGGAAGTATAGAGAGAATGGGAAATAATAAATAGATGAGATAGTGTGTAGGTGTAAAGGAGGAGGGGGGGTTGGGAGTTAGGGGGGTCTGTAGGTGGAAAATGAAAGTGGTGAATGAGAGAAAGTGAGAAAGGAAGCATGGGCAGGACTGAAGGGGAGAGTTAGTGGAAAAGAAAGAGGCGAAAGGGGAGGAAAGAGATGAAAGGACAGCAAGGAAAGATAAAGGATGGAAAGGGAAAGAAAGGTGGTTAGGAGAATGTGATAAAGGAGGAATAGGATAGAAGAAAAGGATGAAAACGGACACACGTAGAGAGAGAGAGAGAGAGAGAGAGAGAGAGAGAGAGAGAGAGGGAGAGGTAGGTTGGCGTATCAAAGAGGTAAAAGTTGCGTGACGGACTGTGGAAGGTAGGGTGGGGTGGGGGGAAAGAGGGATAGAAGTATACTCTGCATGTATACTGTATAAGGAAGAGTGGTTGTATCCCATTATGAAGGAGGTGAAGATGAACATTTTCTATACTTTCATATTTAAGTGGAGATTATTTTGTTGGTGAAATGGAAGGTCTCCGATACCTACAAACTATCCCACGAAACAGATCTCCAGTTAGTGTACCATTGAAGGCGTGTGTTTTCTGGTCTAGTTAGGAAGAATTAGTAGCCTTTCAATCCACCAACAAAAGAATCTCCCTTTAATTAAACTCAACAATGAAGGTGGTGTATGCGTGTCCCGTCAACCCATTTATCCCATTTAATAACACGAGAGAAGAAAACCTAATAAACCTGCTGTCTGCCAGTGTAGTCAGGACAGAAATACTGATACACCCCTCACCTGTAAATACACACACTAACAAGGAATATAACTGTGTCCTCACGTATTGATTATAGCATGTGTGTATAACCTATAATAGTAGCTTACATATTATATATATAAAACGAACATCACACCGTTAAGTCAATATATATTAGAAAGTAGAAGAGGAGAGGTGTGGATTGTGTGTCAAAATTTTTTTCTTCAACTGTCTGTAGTATAGTTTATTGGTTTGTCAGAATTTTTTCCCCTGACGACACTGTACGCGAGTGATGTGTCAGAAAATTTTCCCCCTCACTTTACACTTGCCATTCACTTTTTCCCATCTCCATCCTGTTGTTCCTCCCTCCCTTATCTGTCGGTCCATCACAACCCTCATCCCTCCCTCCCTCATCCCACCTCCCTCAGTCCATCTCCCTCATCCCACCTCCCTCAGTCCATCTCCATCAGTTCACCTCCCTCATCCCTCCTCACTCAGTCCATCTCCCTCATCCCACCTCCCACATCCCTTAGTCCACCTCCCTTAGTCCACCTCCCTCATCCCACCTCCCTCAGTCCAAACCTGTCACTGTCATTATCTTTCATTATATGTCAATTTCTATTCAGTTATCTTATTTTTCTTGTCTATTATCATCACTTCTGTCCACTCCACCTCCGTTTCTAATCTCTTACCGTCCATCACTTCTATACCCACTCCAATGTTTCTACTTCTTTTCACCTCTGTCACCTGTCTCCACTAATTCCATTCTTTTATCTCCACCACCATCCCCCCCTCTCACCCACCCATCCCACTGCTCCACTGTCATTTCCCCTCTCTTATCTTCACCCAACCCCTTCCTTTTCAAATGGCCTCGTGCTGTCATTAACCCACAATCCATATTATCACTCTTTTCCTCCTCCTTTATCTCGTCTAAGCACCCCGTCATTATCTTTCACCCACGGTTTAATGTTTTTCAATTTACACACAGCAAACCCCTTCAGTATCCACAATCTACTTCAATGTTCGTATTCTTTCACTTTCATGCAGCTTCCTTAGTACTAATTTCATCGTCTTTTTGCACTGTGACGAGCATCTACGTTCTCACTCGATTAGTTTTTTGCGATTTTAGGGGAGATTTTCTTGGTGATAAACTTTTAAGGTCTCTGATTCCTTCAAACTATGCCAGGAAACAGACACCCGCTTTTGTAACATTGAGGTTGTCTGTTTCCTGGCATAGTTTAGAGGAATCAGTAGCCCTTTAATTTACCAACAAGAAAATCTCCTCTGAAAGCTAGGATGGTAAGGAAATTATCCCGTGACGGTAGCGTTGAAAATGGCTAGTAATTGCCTACCTTGGAGTGGCAGTACGTTTGTTCAGTCTAACTCATGACTATTATTTATCCAGAATGTAACCAGACATTCAGATCGGTAAAAACTTTTGCTCCGTTTCGAAAAAAAGAAAGAAATTAACCACCTCTATATCATACAGCTTAAGAGATAACACTGTATTATCATTGTACTTATAACACTGCTTCATAGTACAGACGTAGTATTTATAGTGCCTTAATATTATTTTCTCCATCACGACACACCTCTTTACTGTACAGCTGAAGAGAACACCTTATTATCTTACCCATCACACCCCTTCACCTCCTCGTTGGTTGGTAGGTGCCAAGTACACACACCTGGCGTCAGGGGGCAGGTGTGGAATGTTGACGCCAGGACCCGTAGGTTGAGAAAAAGTGTAGCATATGAGGCCAAGTATCGTCCCAGCAAAAAGATGTTTAGGGGAACATCACGTGTAGGGTGCCACGCTGCCTGCCTGCCAACACAAGGGGTGCAGGAGAGGAGAAGGTGTTGGATGAGTCCAGGGGGGGAGTTAATGGCATAAAGAAGAGATAGATCACGAAGAATGGGTATGAGTGAGAGAAGGGGAGGAGATGTGGAAAAGAGGTTATGTATAAGAGAGTGAAGAACATTTTAAGGAAAGATATGCGAATGGAAGTGAGAATAACACAGGAAAATAGGAAGGAGGAAAACGGGTGTGGGTGAGAAAGGAAAGGGTTGTGGGAAAGATATCCGTTTGTGGTGGTGGTGGTGTTGTGGGATAGGTGAGGGAGTGGCTGGCTGGGTGAGTGAGGGAGAGGGCAACTAGGGTGAAGGTGGTGTTGTGGTTAGAATGAACAAAGATTTGGGTGTGCGTAGAGAGGGTAAATTGCCGGAGAGATGGTGGTAGTGGTGGGTGGTGGTGGTGATTGTTGTGAAGATATAGTGTGATGAAACAGGGCAAGTTGAAATAATATGACAAGAGTAGAGAGGAAAATTCGCTCGAGGGAGAGAAGGGAGGAGACACAAGAAAGATTATACAGTATGAGGGAGAGAAAAGGGAGAATGTAAAAAGCGAACATGCGTGAGAGAAATGGGTATGTAGGAGAGACGGGGCGAGGAAGGAGGGGGGAAATGGGAGGTTTGCGTGTGTAACAAAAGGGGAGATGAAGGAAGGGGAAAGGGAAGAATGATTGATGTATGAGGGAGGGAGAGGCGATAGGAGGGAAGTAAGTAGTTGAAAGGAGAAGAAAGGGGGATGAAAGGAGAATACGAAGAGGTGAAGAAGAGGAAATGCATGAGAAATGAAGCACTAAAGATGGAAGATAAGAAAGAGGGGAAGGAGGACATTGACATATAGTTTTGATTGTGCGTCATGAAGGAAGAAGGAAGGATAAATAAATAACTACAACACTCATGAAAGAAGACATGACTGATGTAAACAAGAAACACCGAAAGGAACAAGAAAATAGTTGTACGAAGCGCAAGAGAGTATAACATTATAGGGTTTTCAAGTTCCATAAAGGGATACCATATAAAGCGTTTAAACTCTGCCGTTGGAGATTTAGACTTACGTAAACTGTGAGAAATTTACATAGATGCCGTACATAATTTACATAAGAATCTACATAACTAGTAAATGATAGGTTACAAAGGGTATAAAAGTAGCGAGTAGCTTTTCTGAAACTGAGGTAGTGAGACGGACCAAACACCTGAGTTTTGTTTAGAAGTAAGGAAGAGGCAGGAAGTAGTAAGTATGTAATAGGAAATAAAAAGATTTATGACAGAATTATGTGTGAAGCAAGAAGTAATACAGGAGTAGTAATGGTGGAGTAAGGACTAAAGAACTGGGAGTAAGAAGTAAGGTAGAAGCAGTAAAGAATAGGGATTATGATTACAAGATGAAATAAGATAGGAGTAAGGAAGAGGGACAAAAAACAAGATAGCATTCGAGGAAATAGAAAGAAGTAAGAGGAAAGTTGCAAAGAAGATGAAATAGAACATAAGTAGCAAAGAAGCAGTAACAGAAGTAATGGGAAGAAGAAGGATATATGTAGGAAAGAAAAGCTAATATGAAAAAGAATGATGAATGTAGCAAAATAGAAGTAATAATTATGAAGTAAGATAGAATTAGCAAAGAAGAATTCATCTGAGGTAAGATTGAAGTAGCAAAGAAGAGTTAATATTAAGAAAGGAGTAGTGAGTGAGTGAGTTGATGAAGTAAGATAGAAATAGCAGAATTATTTTGAGGTAATATTAAATTATCAAAGAAGAGTTAATTTCAGGTAAGATTGAATTAGCAAAGAAGAATTAATTTAAAGTAAGATTGAAGTAGGAAAGAAGAGTTAATATTAAGAAAGGAGTAGTGAGTGAGTGAGTTGGTTGTTGGTCTCACATACTGACAGACAGTGACCCCGGAAGGTGAGGGTCACACCGACAAGTCACCCCACCCCCACCTTCACTACCACAACTACCATCATCACTACCACTGCCTCCACCACCTTCACTACCACAACTACCATCATCACTACCACTGCCTCCACCACCACCTTCACTACCACAACTATCACTGCCTCCACCACTTTCACTACCACAACTACCACCATCACTGCCTCCACCACCACCATCACTACCACTAACTACTTCACTCATCTTTACAACTACTACTCCTACCTTACTCATCATCACCCCTACCTCACTTATCTTTATCTCCACATCCTAAATAACAACCACTTATACTACTACTACTAGCCTTCTACTAATAGTACTACCACCACCACCACTGCCACCATCTTTCCCACACCAACATAACTCATCGCTACCAATACCACCATGACAACCTTGTTAACTCATATCATACCACATCTGCCACTCCCATCCTTAGTACCACCAACACTACTATCATTCCTACACACACTACCATCCATAGTACCACCAACACCACTATCATTCCTACACACACTACCATCCTTAGTACCACGAACACCACTATCATTCCTACACACACACACACACACACACACACACACACACACACACACACACACTACGACTAGGCCTATCTGTGTCACTTTATAATTATCTTTCCCGAGTCATTCATCATTTTTGTAATCACTAGCTTCATTTTTTTTACTCATTAACATCCGACATAATCCCTGACCTGCCTGTCAATGCTTCTAATGTTGTTATTCACCATTACGTTAACCGTTACTACCAATCACTTATCATCATCGTCGTCGTCATCATTATTATTACACATATAACATTACTTTTTTACATTTTGTACCATTGCCCTTATCATTTAATTTGTCTGTCTTTATCAGCAACCATCTATATAGTACCATTCTCTCTCTCTCTCTCTCTCTCTCTCTCTCTCTCTCTCTCTCTCTCTCCACAATTTCGTGGTGAGGGATTAAGGGGACATACCGAGTATCATTAAAACTTTATTACGTACCGTACCATAGGGGCGAAGGTCTCATTAGGGTTCAACAAATTTGTATACCATAACGGCAAGTATATTACATTAACAGTTTTAAAGGATTACGAGTTTTGTAGACGGGAAGTTTAATTTTTATGACGCTATACTTCCCCTTAATTAATATTACCGGTAGTAGTAAAGGCTTCAAATATCTTCCAAATGAAGTTACACATTTTCTCAGATGTGTACCACAAAACAGACCAACTCCAAATCTAATGTGATGGTCTGTTGAGTGACATACACTTTGAAGGCATCAGTCAGTAACCTCCATTCGAAGGCAGTATCTCACGCCCCTAAATCGAATAACCACAAGAGGTAACAATAGAGGACGTCAGGTTTCAGAACCTCGTGTCATTCGGTCATAAACTTCACGCTCTCGGATTGCTGTCCCACCTCTCAATTACCTTCTTCCTCGGGCGCCGTATGAACTCACTGTTACGGCCGGAGCCTAATATCAATCAAGCAAATAATCAATCAATCAGAATTTCAAGACATTTCGGGAGTTGCGTCGCTCATAGGTTTCATATCCTCGATCCCTACAGCATGAAAAATGAGACAAATTATACTGCTTAAAAAAAATAAACGATTTTATTTTCTGCTAGTATATGAAAATAGAGTGAAGGCAAAAGAGTAAGTAGGATATATGAGAAAAGTATATAAATAAGGGTGTAAGACGAAATTGGAAGAAGGAAGAGGATTGAGATAAGAGGAGAAAAACGGATGGGGAAAAGAGGTCCAAATGAGAGAGGGAAGAAGAAAAGAAGAGTGAAGTTAAGAGGATGGAAGTGTGGCGCAGGTGAACTTGACTATTGTGGCGACTGGTTCCCACGACTCAACCCCCTACACTCCCCTAACCACCCCTCCCCCTTCCTTCATTCCCATCCCCCACCTCCCCCTTCCTTCATTCCCCCCTCCCTCATTTTCTCCTCTCTGATACTTTTTTCTTTTTTTACACACACACACACACACACACACACACACACACACACCTTCTCAAGGAGTCACATTACACGAAATATCATATTCTTAACCAGGAAAATGAAAGTTTGTTGTTTTGTGTTTGCTTGTGCATGTGTATGTGTATGTGTGTGAATCGTATGTTGTAGTGTGTGCTTGTGTATGTGATTATGCATCTGAATATCAAACTATGTGTGTTTATAATATGTATTTTGGGTATATGATTTTGTAAGCATAATTATACATACACACATGCATTTTGTATATCTGTGTGTAACTAACTGGAGTCAAAGCAAGCACCAGTCAAGAGAGTGTGGAGAGATACAGTGAGGATGGAAGGCCAGCACATAGGAAAGTCTAGGTTAGGTAGGATATTGATGTTGGAGGCCATGAACAGGAGGAAGGTTGTGTGTTGTGGTGAGAACGGGAGAATGAAAGAGAGTGATGTTATGGGGGGGAAGGAAGGTTGGCTTAAAAATACGATACAAGGTAGGGCATAGAATAATGAAAAAAAAAAAAAAAAAGTTAGAAAGGAGCATTAGAAAAGAGGTGTGTGGGAAAAGAGAGGATATGTGGGGGTACAACAGGCTACATGAGAGAGAGAGATATATACTGTAGTGTGGGAAAGTACGAGTTAGGGAATGAAGAACGCTAAGTGTGGAGAGGAGGGGCTGTGTGATGGTGTAAGTACAGATGTGATTAGTGACGGATTGGTGCTGTGATGGCAGTAGTAATTAATGTGATGAAGGTGACGAATGGGAATAATGGTGGTGGTGGTGGTGGTGGTAGTAGAGGTTATTAAGGGGATGGTATACGTTTGGTACATTGGAGTGCCTCGATCCCTCCAGATTATGCCTGGAAACAGACCCATATAAAGAAAAATAATGGTGTCCTGTTGCATGGAATAGTTTAGAGGAATAATTTGCTCCAGATTTACCACCCAAAATAATGTGCTATATACCGGTACCCCCTTAAACTGGTGACGATATTAGTAGTTGTAATGGTGGTAATGGAGGTGGTACAACATCATATTATATTCATTTTGCGTCTGTGTCTCTAAACTATACCTCAGTCAGTTGTTACAGTACTCTACCCATTCAACAATATTCAGGGTCACGTTACACTCAAGCAATAAACTCGAAAACACTGGCTCAATCTAATAGTGTCCTAGCTGACTTCTGAAATCTAATGGTATCCTATCTGACTTCTGAAACGAGTAATAATTTGAATAAGGTACTGTAGTTTACATTGAGTGTGTGCGTGATTAGTTCCTGTTATTTATTTCTTTATTTATTTCTTTATTTTTTTATCTGTAGCTTTTATTTGGTATCGATTAGTTATGAAAGAAGGAATAAATTACAGTACGTCAGCATTACCTTCCTCTTTGTATGATTATTCTCAGTGTAATTGTCATACTTTTCGTCTAATATTCCCAGATTGTTAGGAATTGAGTGAAGGTTGGCCAGGGACGGAGAGGGAGGATTGTGGAAGGAGGGGAGGGAGATAATATGAGTGATAATTTGGGAAGACTGTAAGATAAAGGGAAGAGAGATGTGTGTGGTAGAGAGAAGACAAGGGTGAGAGGAACATTTAGCTGTGGAGGGGCTTCACTAAGATCAGTTTATTGTGGTGGTGAATATTCAGAGGTTATGTGATGGGAGAGAAATAGGGAGGAAGGGAATGTACGTACAGTACGGTACGTGTGTGTACCGATACCAGGAAAACTTACAACAACACACACACACCGTAAGCTCTGCACTCTTCACTACCATATAATTCACTGGCTGGCTAGAAATACTATGCTGTAAACACTATTACAGGTTTAAGGACCCTGTAATCGTGTATGGGAATTGGAGGCTTCTGAATCCTCCTGACTATGCCACGAAACAAACTCCTTCCATACAGATGGTGTTTCATGGCAATATTTGAAGGACTCATTTACCTCCAATTTTCTGACAACATTACAGGGTCCCGTAACAGCCTTACTAAAGATATCACATATGGTAATTTTATATTAAAGTTTTTTATTCATTACAGATACCAATGATTATATTATAATAGTATGAACAACAAACAGATTATTATGCAAGTTTTCTGCATATCTATCAGCCTATCTATCGTATGTATCAACTTCTTTGTCTTCTCCCTCCTTGCTCTCTTTCTGTCTCTCACGCCCCTCTGCTCCCCCTCCCATCAAATATGACGAAACATAGTGAAACTGGCCGTAAAAAGAGAGACGTGTGTGGTATTGTGCTAGAACAAGAATAAAAAGGTGTGATATAGGTTTCTTCCGGTCAGTGCACAGGTTGATAATACTACAAGTGCATGGCGTTTCTCTCGTGATGGTCGGCCTTCAAGTAGGTAGATAGCACGTCAGCGGTCAGAGAGAGAGAGAGAGAGAGAGAGATTAATGATTAGGAAAGCTGTGTAAAATTAACACGTGAAGAGACAGGAGGAGGAGGAAGGGTGGGGGGGAATGATGGGTGGACGGGCAGTGAAAAATACAAAACCAAGCCAATAATAAGGTCTTCTATACATGGTGAAAAATGTCCTGTGAGGCTTTAACCCCAGACTATATAAGCCTACTGATGTTAGTGGTGGGATGGGGGTGGTGAATGGAGATAGATGAATGGGAGATGTGTCATGGTGGCATCCCTTACAGTACCTTTAAGCCTTCCATCCCTCCCTCACTCCCTCCCTTCCTTCCCTGTTGGCCGGGGATACCAGCAGGAGAGGAAATTAAAAGTCAGAGGTGAGTGAGGGAGTATATACAGTTAGAGTCAGGAGTTCTTTATTACCTCGTGTAATGAAAGTTGTAGTATTGTAGAAATGTTGGATTGAATTTTCAGAATGATTTGGGTCATGATTTTTACCCACCTGAATGTTATAATTAATTCGGGTTTGGTACTAATTGAGAAGTAGAGATTATGATAACTAAATAAGAGTAAAAATAAACTCTATATAGATGTACTCGAAGGAATTCAAGCAGCAAATGGAAAGGAACAACAGGAAGTTAAACCCCAAGTGTTTATCAAAAGGTCCCTCCACCTGACCTGACTCCTTCGTTTGTTTTGCCAATGGAGTGATCAGATGCTACTGTATAGGCCTAGGTCAGATGTGTAGGGGTACGAGTCGAGGTGATTTAAGTCGTGCTGTTACAGTTGTAGTACTTAAGATAATTCCTCATGTCCATCCTTATGTATCTGTCAATGTGTGTATGTGTTAAATTCGAGATCTCGGTACTGTTCTAAAAAGTGTACTAAATGAGCTGGAATTCAAACTCTGATCAAATTTATCACACTGTATATATTTCAAGGTCCCGATTGTCTGCGTCATTAGGCTATATATAATTACGAATAAAGAATGGATAAAAGAGTCTTTCAACCTCTTGTATTACTTAAAAATGTTTGTGGTTGTCCGTTTTGATGATTCCCGTGAAAAGCTATTAGGGTAAGCAAGCATTTACGGATTAATTTGCTACAGTAATGAACTAACGAATATTATCAAGTTGAACGTTTGTACTGTACTGTATGTTCAGTTTTGATGGGTCCGGGTTCGATACTCCCATTCTGCAAGTTCACGTATCATTACAACTTTAATATGGCTGTTAAAAGCAACGGAACTTTACCTCCATGAGTTCAGAGAGGTTAGATATTAAGAGAAAATGTGGGAAAAAGTACGTGTTCAGCTGAGAGAGAGAGAGAGAGAGAGAGAGAGAGAGAGAGAGAGAGAGAGAGAGAGAGAGTGTTTAATAAGAAAGAGAACGAGGAGTGAAAGCAGAAGTGTTTGTATGATTATAGAGAAACAGTGGTGTTATATTAACAGATAAAAACTAGGAAGGTAATAATTTTCCTCAAGAGAGAGAGAGGGAGAGATAGTGAGGGCATATGGAAAGATAACACAAACAACAGTAAGTCACTCAGCCACCATCTCTACAACAACATTAACAACCCCCTCCCCCACTACAGTATAACCTCATTATATTTACACACACCACACTTCTCTCCTCTTGTACAGCCACGAACAAAAGGCGACTTACACTTCCCAGACTTCGTTTTAGTTCTACCCTCCTCGCTTTCTCTCACTACGCAAAGACGGATGAGCGAAGAAAACAATTACATGTGAAATATAGAAACTAACATTACGTATGAAGTGTCTCAGAAATATTGTCTGTTGTTGTGTAGTAGTTAACCTTCAGAGGCGTGACGTGACTGTATCTATTTTTTTTTTCTCCTCTCACCCCATCTGTCTTACGTCTCAAGACACCAGTTCATTGTTTTGTAGAAGACAACACAGACGTGACGATGGCAGAACATTCCGTCTTCAAATTTACTCATTAAAATCGGTCGACTTACTCATAGCAATCTGTGTAAGACTAAAAAGGTGTTGGCTGGTGCATAATAAACTCCGAAAAAAGAAAAGATGTATAGGAAATGAATAATTTAAATATGTCATTATCATAATTCCTTTGTCCTTGCTCTCATCCTTCCTCTCCCACAATGCATCAGTGTAAACAAAGAGTGACGTCAACGATCTTACGCCAAGACCATCAACATGTATAATTCTCCATTGATAGTTTCAAAGGCGTCAATTAAAAAAAAAAAAAAAAAAAAAAAACTCAGTCTCAATGGTGTCCCTCGAAAAAATTGAAAATGACGTCATCAACCCACAGGCACGTCACTGTTTACAAAATAATGACATCAGTCACTGACAGTACAGGTATTAATGGCGTAACATCTTCAGCTAGTCTCACAACAAACAGTAATATTTTGAGGCAGAAAAAAAATTAATCAAAGTGACATCACCAACTTCCGTGAAGGTGATGTCATGGCACGCGTTCCAGGATTGTTGAAGGTGGCAAGAGTGAGGTGAGGCAGTAATGTTTATATTTAGTGTGCAAGGTGGAATGTGGTTGATTAGGCTAGGTGTGTGTGTGTGTGTGTGTGTTAGAGAGAAGAGGTGTGTTCACGCTCCTACTACTATAAAGCCTTGTGTTTATTGAGGTGGGGTTAGCCTAATAATACAATTTATCAGGAAAAAGTTTTAATAGGGTATATATTACATAGTGCCTATATTTCGATAATTATATAGCGTGTGTGGACTGTAGGTATTTGTATGGGAATCTTAACTTATTAGTCAATGAAGTATAGAACAAGAAATGTGGAATATTTACATGGCAACCTTCATGTCTTCATTCACATTATAGTTTCAGTGGAATGTATGATTGTTTAATTAAAGGTTTGTAGTTTACACACACACACACACACACACACACACACACACACACACACACACACACACACACACACACACACACACACACACACACACACACATACATACATACATACATACATACATACATACACACACACACGAGAGAGAGAGAGAGAGAGAGAGAGAGAGAGAGAGAGAGAGAGAGAGAGAGACTGACTGACTGACTGACTGACTGACTGAGATATGGAAACTTGAGTGAAAGTAAGTGACTGATACACTCACATGTTCAGATAAAGTGGTGTTGAGAGCAGAACATGTCGTGGCGTGTGTAATGCTACTCGTTATTCCTACTTTTACCATTATTCACGCTTATTAAATTAACCTTTTATTAACTACTTTCTCGTATCGTTCTTATAGTATTATTGTAATTAACCAGTTAACATTAGCGAGGAAATGAACTAGTGTTATAATGTGTATTTATTAGTTTAGCGTTACAGATATTATTATTATTATTATTATTATTATTATTATTATAGGTATATAATGTTTGTTATTGTCAAGTTACTTTCCCTAACCATCTCTTTCTTTTGTTTTTCCAGGGAGGTCAGAGCTTGAGATAAGGGTGTGGTTATTGAGGGTTATCACTGAAGTTATTGTTCCCTTATCGGTGTTGGGAGGAGCAGCGGTAAAGACAAACAGGAGGTAAGTAGGATGCTGTCAGTATGTGTACGTATACGTGTGTACCTCTTGAAGTGTATGTGTGTCTTTTGAGTGCTTGTAAGTGCTCGTGTGCTCGTCATGTAAGTGCTCGAGTGTGCTTGTCTTGTAAACGCGAGCTTGCATGTGTGAGTTGTCTAAGTGTGTGTGTGTGTGTGTGTGTGTGCAGTACCGGTACATACATACATACATACATACTCGTCCGTGAAGCTAGTACGTGAGTGATGGTCTAGAGAAACTATAATTCGAGTGTCCAGTCATCTCGTTTGTACTTCATCTTAATCCGTGTTCTCTCGTTCAATCCTTCATCTCATTTATCGTATAGCAACTCGAGTGTGTTTTGTATGCATCAGTAATTTGTACACTCATTTGTATTAATATAATATTGCCTTGTCTGTTCTTAATTTCCGTTTCCTCGTTTTATTCCGATGTGTTCACTGGTAGTAGTAGTAGTTCACGCCTGATATCTTCTTCCTTTTCCTGTTCCCCATCACCTTGCAGTTACAATGATCAAAACAGTTATAATACCACTCACTACATAGAGTTGATAAGATAAGATGATAATAGGTAGAGTGTCCCCCCTCCTCTCTCCCTCTCTCCCTCTCTTTCCTTTATCTTGGTCATATCCTTGATTATAGTCTTATTGCTCATTTAATCACAACACCTTCCTGCTGCTGTACTTATTAGTGGCCATTCCAGAGTGTTTTTCATTTATTGGGTTCCGCTCAAATCACACTTGTAAGGGTTCATTATTCCCCCCCCCCCAAAAAAAAAAAAAGAAAAAAAAATGTATATAAATAAAATAAGTATCCATATTCACATTCTATCAAACAGTTCCATAATTATTATCGTTGCTAAGTTTACTCACCAAATATATTAAATATTACAGTTTTAAGTCATTTGCACGAACGGTTCAGTTTCTTTCGTTCGGATGCTTACTAATCACAACAAACAACTCTGAAAATATTCTCTTACTTAATATTTATAGTCTTCACATTTATTTATTTATTTCCTCATCACCAATACTCCCTCACACATACTACTTCATTTAATCAGCCGGCATTTCGTTAATTAATGCATTTTCCCATCATTAATACTCCTTGTTACTCCCTTCAGTTGATCCAGCTAAACACTTATACTGGACTGGTTTTTGTCTCTAATTACTCTATGCTGCTACTTCCTCTCTTCATTTATCCAGTCCTTCCTTGGTCTTCTTTTCTCAGCTTTGTTACTCCGTGTTTTTATCTTCCTCGTGTATCAAACTAACATTTATATATTTCATCTTTCCACACTAACATTACTCACTTCTACTCCTTCATTTATCCTTCCTTCTTTTTATTATTTTGCTTGCGTTTTTCCCACCATTATCATTTCCTGCTCCTCCTCGATCGTTCACTATTAAGTTATCTCAGTCACTCTCTAATTTGTAAGCCCGTTTCCGTTCTCATTGGTTGTCTAATTCAGTTTGTATTCGGAGATAAGGTTAGTGTTTACATGTGCTAATTTTCTCATCTGTCTATAAGCATCGTGTATGTCTCTTATCTCCAAATTGATATCTCTTTGGGGGTCTTCTCTTGTCGCTTCTCGTCCATTTCATCTCGACTCTTCTCTTTTCCTTGATTTTCTGTTTTCCTTCCTCAAGACTTTATATAATTTTCCTCCTCCCATACATCCACGACAGTCCTCCTTTCTCCGTCAATTCTCTCTGTCTCTCTGTCTCTCTTCCTGTGTCCTTTCTTCCCTCTTCACATCCCTCCTCTCCTCCTTCCCACCCCTGTTCCGCACGTATGCCTCTTTTTTATTTTCCCTCTTCCACTACTGGCCCCTCCTACGGTCCCTTCCTCACAACACACACACACACACTCACACAGATTCTACTATACGGTTGGTTTCTGAATATGAATTTCCCTTATATATATAAAAATATATTGTAGTATCATATGATTGAATGGTAATGAGAAGATAAAGTAAAAATAGGAGAGACAAAATAAAGAATGATTGAAGTAAAGGATAAAGGAAAGGGAATGTGAGAGAGACGAAAAGTAAAGGAAATGAAAGTTAGGCGAAGAAAAAATGGAGATGCATAAGTTAAGGCTGAGAAAAAGAAAGGAAAGGGCGAGGGAAAATAAAAGTGAAAGAGGGAAGGGTGTGTGGATCATGAGAAGGAAGGCAGTGTGGGTGAAGGGTAGGGAAGGAAGCGAGGGGTCAGGGGGGTGAGGGTGACAGGAAGGGGTAAAGGATGTGGGAGTGTGGGGCTGGGAGGAGTAAAGGGGTCATAGGGTAGCGAAGGGAAGGGAAGGGAGTAAGGAGAGTCTGAGAAAAATGAAGTGGAATAATATGAAAGAAAGATGAAAGGAAAGTGCATGCATGGGAGTAAGGAGAGTCTGAGAAAAATGAAGGGGAATAATATGAAGGAAAGTGCATGCATATAGGACAAGACTAGAGACAAAGTGTATGGTAATGATTTAGAAGGGAGTGTTCTGGTAAAGGGAGTGAGTGTATTGCGAGGAAAGGCGTCAGAACATGTGGGATTATAGAACAAGGAGGTTTTGTGAGGGGTGTTGAGAGATGCAGAGATAACAGTAGAGAGACAGTCTGAAAAGTGAGGGTATTGTGAAAAGGGAGTGTGAAGACATTGTAAGGAAGTGTGAGGGGTGAGTGAACAGGACTTGGCGAAAGAGGAAGTGTAGGAGGGGACATGAAAGGAAGGGCAGGGTGAGGGAAGTCAGGACGTAAGAGAGAGAGAGAGAGAGAGAGAGAGAGAGAGAGAGAGAGTTAACCGTGTGTGGCTAAAGGCTGTTGTGTTTATTTGTTGATCACCAGATGGGGTATGTGTAGGGATGGGGGGGGGGAGGGGAGAACGAAAGGCATAGATGTGAAAAAAGATAAATGTTGAGGCCAAAGATTTATAATGATTTTTTTTTTTTTTTCCCTCGTCGATGTCGATGGTGTATTGTTTGCACCGTGTAGAAATGTTTGTCTCCCGTTATCTCTTTATCATCCTTCATATGTTCCTTCCCTGTGACCCCCCCCCCCCCTCTCCTCCCACCTTTTCCTTAATGAGGGGTGTGGGGTATGGAGAGGTGGAGGGGGACCGGATGAGTGTTTCTCTGTCGCTTCTTCCTTTCCTTCCTTCCCTTTCCCTGTTCTACTCACGCTCCATCCTCTACCATATTTTTTCTTCCACTGTCCCTCTTCCCTCTTTCACCACTACAGTATTTTCCTTAGTCATCTTTTCCTCCTCCTTTCCACCTCGAAGTTTCCTCATTTTTTCAATATCTACTATGGCACTTTACTCTTGCCCTTATTGGATCAATTATAGATTATATTTTCAAAAGAACCACTTCAAGATCAATAAATCTTTTGTTGCTGGATATATTGTGTAATCCTCTCTCTCTCGTCTTTATTTCCTCCCCCAGTGTGTGTGGTGTAAGCCCCGGTGTATGATGAGGGCAGGGGTGGAATTGGGTTGGGTGGGTTTGGAGGGATGTGTCCTGCCCTCGGGGCCACAAGTCAGCAGAGTGTCCTGGCCCGGGGCAGTGCAGGGGCCCTAGCTCTTCCTCACACTCTCTCCTCCACATCCTTCGTCCTTCGTCATTCACTTTCTTTAAACTCTTCATCTTCTTTCTCTCATTCTTTTTCCTACACACCCCTTACCCCTCCTCACTCACTTCTCCACACCCTTCGCTCGCCCTTCCCAACTCTCACACACACACACACACACCACTTCTCCCAACTTTGGTTCTGCTGCCATCGCTTTTTTTTTTATCCACTTACCATTATCCCACTTTTCACTCAACTTTCCTAAGATCTCATCGGCAGCTGATGAGGAAAAGCGAAATGTTTTGTTTGTGTTTGGGAGGGACTAGGGTGGGTAGGTCTATGTGGCTGGGAGGTGGGAAGGAAGGTTGTAGTGACACCACGTTGACTTTATGTGGGAACAGATGTCACCAAACTTTGTATTGTTAACGCAAATGGTTGAGGTAATGTTCCCTTTAACCGTGCCACCTTTTACGAAGAAATAGTGCCACCTTTTACGAATAAGTAATGGGTGTTAAAGAATTAGCTAAATAATCCGATGCGTAGACTGTTGTGTGCTTGGTTACCGTATATATCTTTTGTTTAGGTGAGATTGAGAAGGCTGAAGGTGAAAGTAGCATTGCACCAACTCGAATTGAAAGCCTTGATGTGTTCTTGTTTATGTTGGAGAATTGTTGTCATGCATTGTTATCCACTACCTTATACACTGTCTGTCCCCCACAACACATACCACTTCCGGTATCAGTTTAGTCTTGTGACAAAGAACACAAGGACGTGATTAACATAAAAACAACACTGAACTAGTATGTAGATGAATTGTCTTTAAGGAAGTCATGGAACCACATAATTGTCACCAGAAGTTTCTCTATGCAAAAAGGTAGCACTGTACAGTCGGCCTCAGGAATTCGTACACAGTGTATTGATTAAAAGGGGTCTTTATTCGGCACATAATGTCGGGATTGTTCTGCTGACTGATTCAAGTATTACCCAAATAACATTACTAGAATTGTTTTGTGTTAGAAAATTAATGCACTAAATTTTCTAGTTGTTACGAACCCTTGATGTCACAGTGGTGTATACTAATTCCTGAGGCCGACTGTACATTTCAGAGCTTGTTGACATTTCTCTTTCAAAAAAAAAGTAGAATGATGAATAAATAAATACAAATGAAAAAAAAAAAATTAAAAAAAAAAGATTTATAGTTAATAATTAGGAAATATATATAAGTTATATATAAGTGTTATTTATAGTATAGGTGCCTAAACCCTCGACTCCCAACTCCATCACATAAGCGGAAACCCGGGGTAAAATAATTATAATTTATCTACGTTAAATAATTTCCAACCTTTTTGCCAGAATATAAAGAAGCTTATCGGAAAATCGGTTGAAATGTGGTTATTAATTCAAGCGAGACCGGGAAAGTGAAAAAAAAAAAAAAAAAAAAAAAAAATAGTCCATGATTTGCATGAAAAAAATATGAATAATAAAAATCCTTGAGTCCATTTTTAGGTGATATGTTGGCGCTCTAATTGTGAAGGAAAAATATATGCGGGTTGAATGTGTATGTGTGTGTTATGCATGGATGTATTTGTGACGTGTTTGTATTTAGAGAACCGGTATTGTTGTCTTTGTAATGGAGGCTTCAGGTTCATTCTATTCCTTCTCTCCTTACATCCTCCTCCTCCTCCTCCTCCTCCTTTGCCTACCTCCCCCTCACTTATCGAACGTCACTCTCCCTCCCTTCCTTCCTTCCCCCTCATAGAACCTCTCCCTCACCCTCATCGAATCTCTCTCTCTCTCTCTCTCTCTCTCTCTCTCTCTCTCTCTCTCTCTCTCTCTCTCTCTCTCTCTCTCTCTCTCTGGAGGGGAGGACACTTGCCGAACTACCTCCAACTCTTTTTTCCTTTTATTTATTTTTTTCTCTTCAGTTTTTGTTAGGTAACCCTTCCTCCACGCATCCCTTAAAGGTCTCAAGATTTCTTTTCCTCGTTAATTTTTTTTCTTCTCATGTCCCCTTTTCATCCTCCCTCTTCCTCCTTGTCTATTTTTTTTTTTTTTGGGGGGGGGGGCACTCTGTATGACTTTATATTTTCTTTTCTTCCTCTCGGTTAAATATTTACTGGCCATTTAACTGTCCTTTCTTCCTTTCCAGACATAATTATCATGCTGTGTGTCTCTCCTCTCGTCTCTCCTTGCAGTCAATTCTTCAGCTTTCCCTCACTGCCTTCCAGTTCCTTCGTGCCTGCTGTCCCTCCCTCTCTGTCACCTCCCTCGTCTCATAGGATCTTTCAGGCCTTCATTCATCCTTATATCTAAAATCCTTCCATCCTATTTACAGTCACAGGTCGGGGTAACTGATTAAACTTTTCCCTCAAACCATATTTCATTCCTTTCTACATAATATCCTTCTAACTTATACGACCTTGTCCTTGGAAGAGTTACATTTATCCTTCAGAGCCTAAGAGGAAGAGAGTGAAAGTGGGTGGAGGAGGATGGAGGTGAGTGTATGTTTGTGTGTGGAGCGGGGCGGTGGTAAGTGGGCGGTGGTGGAGTGGAGAACGTGAGTGGATCTGGTTCGATAACAGTCACCGGAGCTTTACCTTCCAGAGAGAGAGAGAGAGAGAGAGAGAGAGAGAGAGAGAGAGAGAGAGAGAGAGAGAGAGAGAGACTGTATAATAGTTTAGTGGTAGTATACCAATACCATATAATATGCAAATAACGACAAAGAGTGTTATTGCTTCTCGTGCAGTCAGTCATAGACATCAATTTAAAAGAATATAATACAACAACTAGGCTACGACTACCAATACCACATAAAGAAGTATTGTCCAACTTCGTCGTCAATAAATAAAAAACCTCTTCCGCAGGGGATGCTTCTTCCACATTCATAAATTTGAAAACTCGTAGCGATAAAACATAACTCGGTGAATAGGAAGGGACGCCGTCGGGCTGCTAAATTACTAAACTCCACGCAAGAAGCGGTTTCCCACGACAAATTTATAGCGTCGTGAACTACTGGAACGGATCGGGTTATATATTAGGTCTTGTATTATTGGTCCATGTTGAAGCACAAGTTTGGCTACAGAATTTGTGACACTTCATAATGTGTTTATGAAATTTATGGTGTATAGCCTGTATGTAGCCTATATATATATATATCATGATATAAATTTTTATATTATAATTTATATACTGTTTGTATAATACTGAAAGCTTATAGTCGGGTTAATTAATATCGGTATTTTAGGACATTAGATATTTCCCTCTGCGTCCCATCAAATCATAATCAGTTGGTATTCAGAAAATGCAGTAGAGTAATCGTGAACCGTTTAAGGGTTGCATTTGTTGACGTTATATAGCTGGGATAAGATAAGAAGGACCTGTTGTTGTTAAGATTAGAATATAACCCAGGATGTTGTGACGTCATTGATTCCTTGAGGGCTGGTTTGTCTGGGGGAGAATTTGTTCTCAGGTCACGCCACGTCGTTGAAGGCAGAAAAAGAACGGGGGAGGAGGAAGGGAGGCATGGAGGGAAAGGAAGTGATGGGAGAGAAGAGTTTGGAAGAAAAAGGAAATTGAGAGAGGGACTTATTGATGAGGGATAGACAGAAAGATGAAAGAGAAGGAAGGAAAGGAACAAAGATGATGAAAATGAATGAATGAGAAAAAACTGGGAAGAAACGGAGAGGAAATGAAAAAAAATGGGGTAAGAGAATGAGAGAGCCTGTTGTACCCCAGCCAGTGATGTTGTTGAGTGAAGCTGTTGTCTGTAGTCTATTATAAGGGTGGGACACTGACTGGGAGATATGGTAACCAGTCTGCCATACCCACCGTCAGCACAAGTACAGTCGTGATACGTAATTTCTGACCAGAGACGAACGGCTGCCGTCACACATACCCAGCATTCGAACTCAGCCCCTATTGGTGTACTGGGTGGGGAAATGAGCTATAGCAGGCGATTCGAAGCTTTCTGCTCCTCACACTCTGGTCAGAAATTATGTATCACGAGTGTACAGTCACGAGCCATAGTATGTATCCAGGCTTGCTTCGAATAGCCAGATGGAGTATTATACGAACACCAGCAAATGCGAAACATGATAAACGTTGTAATTGGTTCACTTGTATGTCGGATGGTTCGAAGCCTCAACAAGACCTGGATACTTATTATGGTTCGTGACTGTACACCAGAAAAAAGTATATAGTCCTTATGGATATGAAACATTGTGACACCAGGAAGGATATCAGTCCTTACTGACTTGTATACAAAAGCAAATAAACTTAGAAAAAATATTTGGACAAATATACATAACTTACAATGACATTTTATACACGGACGAATGCAGATATGTTGAACATACTGGTACACACAAAGTTACGTGCACATGATATAGAAGTTACACACACACACACAGACACACACACACACACACACTATCTGGTAGGGTATCTCTCTTCTATGTGTTCTCAGTCTTGTGTCAACATTCTTACTTTTATCATATCTTTCCTCCCATCTTCCCTCCTTCCTCTGAGTCTTTCTCTTTCTAATTTCTTCTTCTCCTCCTTTACCCACCGCTCTAATTCGCTTATACTTTAAGTCATCCTTCATAGTTTCTCCTGTGTATCCTCATTCCATTCTCATCTTCCCACCCTCGTGTTTCCCTCCTCCTTATCTCGGGGTCCCTGTTCCCTTCCCTTCCATTCTCTCCTCACAATTTCCTCCCACATTGCCTCTTGTTACCGTCGTGCTGTCTCCCCTCTTTATCTCTCTCCTTTCTCTCCTCTCTTTCGTTCCTCCCACCCTTCCGCGTCGTTCTCTCTCTACCTCTCTCCCTTCTCTACTCTCTTTCGTCCCTCCCACCATTGCCGGTCGTTCTCTCGGTTGCTCTCTCTCTTTTTCTGTACCCTGCCCCAACCCATTTGCTTGCTTTCCCCCCTCCCCTCATTTCTGTTTCTCCTTTCATGTACTGTACTGTAGTTTTTATATGCTTCGCGTAGCAATGACTCTGGCTAAGTTTAGATGAGCTTATTTTGATCTTTGCCTCATCACTCCTTCCTTTTAACTTTGTTTGTAAGGACCAGGAACCTTTCTAATAAGGTGTTTTTGGTGAAATGAATGATAATGATTCCTACTCACTATCAAAACATAGACAAGGCTTCTATGTAATGCTTAGTTTTCGGTTTTGTTGTACCATTATATAGTATAGCCTACTGAAATATAGGGGAATCATGGCCTTTGTTCCACTCATATTTTACCTATACTAATAAGCTATACTAATTTATCTATACTAATGAGATAAGCGCAATAGAAGGGTTAAAGAGGGATTTTTCTCATTCATCTTCCCTTTCTTTCCCTTGCATATGTATGCTTGTCATCCCGTCCCCTCTTTCCGACCTCCCCTCTACTTTGCTCTCTCTTCGCCTTCACTCATTTAAACTTCATGAAAAAGTTCTCTCTCTAATCTCTACACACACACACACACACACACACACACACACACACACACACACACACACACACACACACACACACACACACACACACACACACACACACACACACACACACACACACACACACACACACACACACACAGAGTCCCTGTTTACCTCCAGTGAAAGGAAGTGATGGTGAGTGTATGAGAGGGAGAGAGATGAAGAGATAACTTGAGGCGAGAAAGGAATGAGGGAAGAAGAGATTGAGAGATTGTGACTTGAGAAATTAGCGATGGGGCAAGAGGGAAGGGAATTGTGATAAAAATGGAAATGAGAGAAGTAAAAATGGGAGAAATAGGAAAATAAGATGGGAAGGAAAGGAGAATTACATGGAGGAGAACGGAAAGAGGGAGTGGGGTAATGGAATATAGAAGGAGGAAGGAAGAAGGGGAACGCGGAGGGGAATAAAGAAAAAGGAGGAGGAGCAGACGAGGAAGGAAATGAGGATAATCGTAGAAAAGGACGAGAATCCCAGAGAATGAGAAAATGAAGGGAGAAATGGGAGAAAGGAAAGTGAGAGGGAAGACCTTTGTGTAAGAGACCAAGGGTGAGTGAGAGAAGTCATGGGGAGACACGCCAAGCAGTCAGACAGTCAGGCAGGCAAGGTCGGGGCAAGAAATGGGTACACCAGGTGAGATGGAGTGGGTGGCCAAGAGCAGCAGCAGCAGCAGGAGGTGGAGGCAAGAAAGGATGGAGGCAATATAAACAATAGACTATAGGGGATATTATGTATTGGGAAGAATGAAAACGAAAGAGGAAGGAAGACAGAAAACTGGAATACATTTACTCTATCATTATGTTGACTATATGGAAGAAACTGATTCCTCCACACCATCTAGGTACCACTGAAATAGCACCATACCCTCTGCTATTGTGACTCAGTTTGGGAGATTAAATAGCCCTCCAACTCTTCCATAATATATACGGCCCTCTTTAACATAATGTATTTTCTGTCCTGGAGATTACCCATGAATGTTAAAAGGGGAGATTGTTTTGTTGGTGAATTAGAAGGCCTGTGATTCCCCCAAACTATGCCACGGAACAGATTCACCATTAGTACCATTGAGGGCGTCTGTTTTCTGGCATAGTTTGGAGGAATCGGTAGCCTTTCAACTCGACCAACAACAACCCTGTGATCGTGTATGAATGTTGGTGGCTTCTGGTTCCTCCTGACTATGCCACGAAATAAGCTCCTTCAATGTAGGTGGTGTTTCTTGACAATGTTTGAAGGATTCGCTGTAACCTCCAATATTCTGACTACATCACAGGGTCCCTTAACACGCCTGACTGACTAGTGACTGAAAGACTGACATGACTCGCCGGGTATAAAGGAAGCAGGCGGTCTCTTTGGTAGCTTCCTAAACCATTATATCTTAGTGTTTTTCTTGTGTCTTCTTCCCTCTCCTGTCCCTAAATAATAATGTAGATGAGGCTCATGAATATAATAAATTGCCGTGGTTGGTGTTGATTACAGACAGGTGAGGGGTAATTGACCTGTAGATAATGACAGGGTTTTTGTTACATGGTGCATGGGTTATTTGTCAAACCCATGTGCTGTATTTTTTCTTTTTCTTTATTTTTTTTTTTAGTAATGGATTTTGTGGTTGTGGCTATGTGTGATAGTGGTGGTGGTTATTGATAGTCTTTGTTGTGGTAGGGTGCAAGTGTTAAGTGGTTGTGGATTGTGGTTGTGTGTTGTGGCTTCGTTATTGGAGATAGTGGAAGTTGTTGTTGTTGTTAATTAAGGATTGTGTTTGTTGTGTTACTTGTGAGATAGTAATTGGTTGTTTTGGAGGTAGTGGTTATGGTCGCGATATAGTACAGAATGACTGACATTTCATTATATTTGTATAATTATAGATATTGTCATTTATAATGTGAAGCATATATCTTTATTATTTATTTACTGATAATAATATGTTTGTCTTTAATTACAGAGAGGACGACGACTTGCAGCTTCCCAGTACCCTTGACACCACACCAGGTGAGTCCTCAGTCTACTTTTTATACTAATTAAAATGCAGGTGAGGGCATGTGGAGGCCGTACAATCTTCCATCACCTTTTACAGACGTGAACATTAGTATCTTGATGCCTCTTGCCTTTTTTGGAATGCATAATTAGGCCTAATGTGGTTCGTTTATGAAGTTATAAATGGCTACAACACGTGTCTCCTTTGTATGAAGTTGTTAATGCTGTTTGTTTTTATTTTCCAACATTATATACAGTCTTCTTCGCATAAAAAGTTCTTACGAGTGGTTATGTGAAGAAATACCAGGAAAAGACCTGACAATTATAATAAATGTGTGGTGTTGGTGGTTAGTGTTTGAGTATTCAGGTTAAGTAGTGGTTTATGTTAACGTTTCTCTGTACTAACACAAACACACACATATCACACGCCAATTGTTTGTGTATACATACATGTATATTTACATAAAGTATATATACACATTTCTTCCGGTACATAATTTTATACAGCATTAGAGTCTCACCCACAGAGAGACAAGAGAGAGAGGGAGGTGAGTGAGGAGACACACAGGTATTAGAGGTATCCAGCACCTGGCTAATATAGGTACAGGTAATTATAGCTGGTGTGACCACAGGGGGGTGTTATTTCCCCCCTGTGTTCCTGTCACCCAGGGGGGACGTGGGAAAGGTCTGGTGGAGTGTGCGTGCATGTGTGGGTGTGCGTTTGGCTGTATGTGTTTGAGTGATCTATTTGAGTGTACATTTTTTATGTATACTTGTAACATGCACTGGTGTGTGTGTGTGGTGGTTACCGAATGTGTTGGTGCATGTTGTAGTATTCATGTGATGATGGTTTATGCCGTAGTATGTACGTGAATGAATGAGTCATAGCAATAAACACTTACGGCTTTCAGTCCATATCTACCTCCACGTATCCTTGTTTTTGTGATCAGGGAAAATTGATATGAAAAAACACTCCTCCAGACTGTCATCAGGTAGAGACGTGGCAACCAGTGATGTAAGGGGACGTGAAGGGAACGAAAGGTGTATTTAGGTGGTGGTTGATTACTTCATACTGCTAACCATTCACTAGTTAAGGACCCTGTGACCGTGTATGAGACTTGGTGGCTTCTGATTCCTCCTGACTATGCCACAAAACAAGCTCCTTCAATATAGGTGGTGTTTCGTAGCACTATTTGAAGGACTCACTAACCTCCAATTTTCTTACTACATCACGGGGTCCCTTAAAGCACTCGGGTTGTGTTGACTTTTGTGATATATATCTTTAGTATTTTGTTTTAATTTCTCAGTCCCCTTGTGCTTATGGAGCTATTTATTTGGTGTCAGTAACAAGGATAAGAGAGTGCTCTGTAGGCTTGACGTAATTATAGAGCATATTTAGTGGTGATAGTGATTGTAGGTGGAACGAAGAGAGGGATCTGGTTGAGGAGAAGGAGATGTATAAGTAGTTATTGGCATATGCATGATATTACACACATGCAAAAGAGATTAAAGGAGAAGAGATGAAAGAGGAGACCTTAATTTGCTATGAAGTATTATTTATGCTACTGAACAACGTAACGTGATCTGGGAAAAGAGAAAATTTATTAAGATGCGAGGTTAAATACGAATGACGAATATGGTGTGAGGAGGAAAGGAGAGAGGGAGAACGGCAAGAACGAAAGGGGATAGAGAGGAAAGGAAAACAGGAGAAATAGGAGGGTAGAGAGAAAGAGGAAATTGAGGACAGAAGGAGGTGAAGATTAAGTCAAGAGGTCAAGGATAAAGAAAGAGGGGGAGGAAAATAATAGAGATGGGAGAAAATAGAACAAGTTAGTGAAAATAGAAAGAGGGATAGGAGGAGAAAAGAGAAAAGGGTGATAGTGTAATGTAAGGGGAGAGGAGGAAAGGTAAAAAAAAAGAAAGAAAGTTGAGGGCGAGGTGGAAGAATGTAGTAAAGAGCAAGTTGGGGGAAGTGAAAATGCACAGGAGAGAAAGGATCGTAAAATGCAAGGGGAATTGTGCCTGGGTAAAACTGGAGTGAAGGAGGAGTGTTGTTGTTGAGTGAGAGATGAGAGGGTGCAGTATTATGGGTGTGTAGTGGTGAGGTTGGGGTAGAGGTTAATGAGTAAGGATTGAGGGACAGGAATAGTAAGGAAAGGTAGGTGTGGTAAGGGATTGTGATGAGGTGAGGAGTATGGGTAATGAGGTTAGAGGATGTTTCTTAGGAGGGAGGGAGGGAGGGAAGGTTAACCTAATTGGGGTAGGGATAAAAAGGAGGGAGGAGTAAAAAAAAATGGAACACAGGAATTTTAGAAACTCGTGTAAGCCGGCATGGTAGCCCAGTTAAGAGTGACCTCAGACAAGAATTAGGATAGGGGATTGTAAGGGGATAGTAATAGGTAGTGCTATGAGTAAGGGGTAGGAAGGGTGAGTGTTATGAGCACCTGGTGACTGAGGCAGGTGTGTTGTGTGTGTGGAGGCCGGAAGTGGTCGGTTCCTGTCATTTGCTGCCCTGACCCCCTCCTCCTCCCCCATCTACCCTGTCTCCTATCATTCCTACTCTTTCTCCATCCTATCTGTCTATCTATCTACCATCCTATTTCATATCATCATTTCTTATCTGAGATGTGTCCCATGTCATCTCTAATTTGCTTTCTACTTTTACTTCCTTACCTAATCATATTTCCTTTCATCCCTACCTATCTACTTTTATCTATCCCTTTCTATTCGTTCTTCATCCTACCTACCTGTTTACCCTATCTTTTATAGTTCTCCCTCCTTCCTTACCTGCCTACCGTTATCACTACTTCCTCATTTATCTTTTTTCCTCACTCCCAATTTTTCTGTCATGCATACTTTCCCGATTTCCTGACATCTGTCCCTCCTTTGTCTCCTTCCTACCTACCTACCTACCAACTGGGTCTCCCATCCTTCCTACCTACCTCACTTTCATCCTTACCTACCGTGACTGCTACCCTCCCTTCTTGTCTGCTTTCTCATTCTTTTTTTCTTCTCTCCCTTTGCTCATTCTTCGTCATTTCTCACATACATACATACATAAGCCATTGATTGAATAAAGAAAGAAAGGGAGGGGGATACAGAAAAGTTAAGGAAAAGAGAGAGGGAGAGAAGAGAAAGTGAGGTGGTGATGAAAGGAAGAAAGAAAAGGAAAGAAGTAAAAGAAAATAAGAGAAAGAAAGAAAGAATGAAGGTAGACAAGAGATAGAAGGAAGGAAAAAGAGAAGAGGAGGAAGGAAGGAAGGACGGTGAGTGCTGCCTGAAGGTCAATAAGGACTCGCAGTGAAGTGAGGAAGTGAGTAGTGAGAACTGACAGTGGAAGGTGAGGATGGGGGAGGTAGAACGGGGAATGAAAGGGGACTGTGAAGAGTGAGGATATAAGGATCAAAACAAGGAGTGAAAGGTGAGGATATGTGGATAGTAACAGGGAGTGAAGGGTGAGAATATGAGGATAGTAACAGGGAATGAAGGGTGAGGATATAAGGATCTAAACAAGGAGTGAAAGGTGAGGATATGAGGATAGTAACAGGGAATGAAGGGTGAGGATAGGTCTTGAGAGGTAAGGAAGGATAGTGAGTGAAAGGTAAGCATAGAATTACACAGATCACAAACACACACACACACACACACTCCTACTGTACCTAAAAGTTCAAGAGAAAAGGGTAGTCTTGCTAATAATATTTAAGGAAACCTCTTTCGCTTTACCAAAAAAAAAAAAAAAAAAATTAATGCACGTGTGTGGCGTTTGTAATATTTTATACTTCAGGTTCCTATCTGGTGATTCTCCATTTATACATAATTGGATTGTTTTCACATAATAATTTTCAGTTGTCACAGGCATTGGAAAGAAACCATTTAAATGTTCTTATGTTCCTCCGAATGTGTTAATGTTTGATGATGCTTTTTGGACCCTCACTGCCGGCACGTGTTGGTGTCCAGTGTGTTGACCAGTTTTTAATGTGATTAGTTTCTTTTGCCCCACTGTTGCCAAATGTCAGAGTCATCATTAGCATTCCCTCATTACCGGTAACATTGTCTCTCTGTCTGTCTGTGTGTCTATAATATTTTCTCTTCTTATTGTATTCCTCTCGTCTGTGTGTCTATAATATTTTCTCCTTTTATTGTATTCCTCTCCTCCCGGTCCTTGCTCCCTCCCTATCACATCACCCTTTCCCCTCCTATTTTCCCTGAGATGTTATCCCCACCACCCCAGGGTAAGGTTTGGTAAACATGACAAGGGAAAGTTTGATAATGGTTACTGTTACCCACATTCTCCACTTCTGTATTCCCTTTCTTGTTTTATCCTTCTTAGTAACTCTCAGGATTGTGTTAGTTGAATGGTCCATATTGCCTGAGACTTTAATACCAATAGCTGTTATCACATTTTAAACCGATATGAAACAAAATGGTTCTGAATCACTGAAACAATACACAATAACTTCCTGGTGTATTCAGTATAACAACTTAATTGTCTACTTCCTCTTCCTTATTTACATTCATTAATTTATATATTTTCCTTTATGTTACATTCTTTCCTCTTCTAAAATTTTCCTTTCCTCCACGTCCTTCAGCTCTTGCTCCCATAATAACATGGTTACCCCCAACTTTCCTTATTACGTTAATGAGTGTGTGTTTTCCTTATAAGAGAGACCTCAAGGAGTGGCCTGAGGGGGGGGGGGACGTGGAGGGTGGAACCTTTTTATTAGACTCGGGTTCACCGGACGCTCGGAGACAAACGACTTTCTTATGTATGATGCATTAATTTTTATGTGTTCCTAGAATAATAATAATAATTCTTTTATGCATTCAGCAATTCTCTGATATACTAATTAAAACTATATATATCTTTCATACCGTATATTTACCAGTGTTTAGTATTATGTATATTCTGCCAATTTATTTATGTGTATTTTTCATTAACTAATTCATGCATGAATGTATTTCTATTTTCTTACTGGTGAATATTTGTTTAATCTGAAATCGACAGGGGCAGATTATTGACATTTGAATAATTTATTAAGTAGCCTTTATTGACGACAGATGTGGAGTAGGTTTTTGTGGTGGAAGGAGGAGGTGGAGGAGGGGGGGATTCCAAATATACATACACACAACCAAGAACGTCTACAAACTCCTCATATTAGCGTACAATAACTTTAAATACCGGCAATGAGAGAAAGGATTAAAAGGAGGAGAGAAAGGGTGATAAAAGACAGACATTAGGAGAGAAGAGACTGAAGTGGAAAGAGAGAGGATGGGGAGTAAAGGAGGAGGAGAGAGACATACAGGAGGATGGAGGGAGGGAAAAGGACAACACCATTCACTGAGTACAGACCCATGCCCTGTTCTTGTTTTTGGCACACACACACACACACACACACACACACACACACACGAACATACATATATATACTTGACACTTCTTTCAAAGCTACCCCATTTAACACTTGACTAGATAGCCTACTTGCTTACGAGATTTATAAACAGTTCCAAGAGATTAAAATAAAGAGGACCAAATGACACAGATATTCAAGTACAAATGTAACAAATTATGAAGCACCAAGAAACTCATTAACTGAGACTCATAAATGTAACAAATAAACGCTGCCTTGAGTCAACACAGCGGCCTAGTTTTAAGACAGTCCTGGTGTATAATTTTGTGTTCGTGTTGAAGATGAGTTTAGGAGTTACCCTCACTGTTGTAGGTCGAGTAGAGATTTTTATTATAAGTGCACATCTGAAAATAGCTCAGCCGTGCATGCTGCTCCTTACATTTTTAGTCCCCGATATAAAATGAAGGTTATTATATATGTCATTTGTATCTCTTATGTGTGTGTGTGTTCTCTCTCTCTCTCACTCTCTCTCTCTCTCTCTCTCTCTCTCTCTCTCTCTCTCTCTCTTGCCGCCGGTGAGAGAGCTTGTGTGATCTGTTTGAATTTTGCTAGCTATGCTGGGGGACATTTAGTCCAGTTGGGTTACCCGTGCCAGAAAGGTAGCGTTATTAGGATCCTGACTAAGAGTTGTCAAATCTTCATGTTAATATTAAGTTTCACAACTGCTCTTCAACTGTCCTAACAAAAAAAAAAAAAAAAAAAAAAATCTTCATCACTTTCGATATAAGTTTTTATTGTTAAGGACCTCACCAGCTACCTTATGCCGTGTGAGAAAGGAGGCTTTGGAACCTCCTAAAACAACGCCTTTTAACGCTCACAGGTTTCGAAAGGGCTGAGATTGAAGGGATCTCAGGCGTGTGGGGTACGAGTAATGGAGATGCCTCAGGACCCCCGTAGGTATTCTCTTAGATTAATAAGCCTGACCAGCTCCCTGTGACCGTTCTTAGGTGCCTAAAGGCTCGACTGCTCTTTGGTGAGAGAGCTTTCGTGCCTCGCTGGCTGCCAGGCCAGTAAAAGATCTCGGATTAAGTCGTGGACATTTAGTTTTACTATTTGCTTTAAGTTTGGCCGCGGATGGAGGATTAGTAGGGATTAGTAGGACGAAGGTTACACTTCAAGCACCCCTGTCGAAAAATCAGAGTCCCATTTACTTAGGACTCTTGTGCTGCTCAGTTGGGAGCTGCGGCACGATTGGGGCCGTCCGACCCAGGGGAGACCTTAGGGTTGGTGTGCTTGGCTCATAAGGTTTCTGTTGGCCGAACGACCGAAAACCTTCTGGAAGTAGGCGGATGAGACTTATGCGAGACCAAATCACATTACCTTTTCTATTGTATTATTGGTCCTAAATTGAATTAGAGCGAGATGACTGGTCCATCAGCAAGAAAATTTACATGTACTACATGCAAGGTGTACCGCTGGTGTGAGGACTTCAGCGGGAGGAGTGCGAGCGACCTAGACTCCTCGAGTGTCTGCGACTTTTGCAAACTCGAGGAGAGGTTGATGAAGCACATCTCACTGCTCACGAAGGAGAACAACTCCCTAAAGGAGGAAGTTCTCCGAATGGACTCACAGAGGTGTGACTGCCATGTGAGAGACAAGGCAGTCCAAGGAGCTTCTTCACCGGAGAGCTCCACCACGGCGGTAAAGAATAAGAAGAAGAACAAGAAGAAGAACAACAAGAAGAAGAAGAAGAACAGCAATGAAGAGGGAAAAGAGACTGCAGAAGGAAAAGATACTGCAGAAAAGTGTGATGAAAAAGAGGAGGGGAATATGGAGAAGGGAGAAAAACCCAAGAAGACAGTTGAGGAGGGATTAGAAGAAAGTGAGGAATCAAATAAGAAGGAAAAGAAGAAGAAGAAGAAAAAGAAGAAGAAGAAGCAACCTGGAGGAAGTGACGAGCCCGGCAGGAATTCAAAACACTCTCGGGTTCCTCACAAGGCATCTCGTGCTCCTACCAAGGAGAGGCCTGTGGATATACACATTGTAGGTGATTCCCAGGCACGAGGGCTGCAACCCCTAATGGCAGATCGCCTTCACACTTCTGTGAAGGTGAATTGTTTGCCAGGTTGTGGCAATGCTGACCTCCGAAAGGAAGCTGAGAGGATCCAAACGTCCAGATCTGCTGTCATTGCACTCATGGTGAGTGGTAATGACATCTACCTGAGAAATGGTAGAGTAGGCATGACCGAAGGAGTCCTCTCGGATGTGCTCGGTGCAGTAGATGACTGTGGGTTAAAAACCCGCAGAAGGGTAGTTGTTGGCATGCTCCCAAGGAGAGGCCCTTTAGGGACTGCTCTGTCAAAGAACATTGCAGTAAATCAGCGCCTGGCTGATTTGTGTACTGCCGAGGGGGTGTTCTTTGTGGACCCCTACACCTCACTCTTTGGTAGAGACGACCTCTACCAGAGGGATGGCACACATCTCTCACTAAAGGGGAAAGAAGTGCTTTCCAAATTAATGGAAGACGCCGTCCGACGATGTCTCAGGAGCACTCGACCGAGCGTGGAGGAGAGCCCTCGTCGCTATGCTAGAGTGACCCCAGAGAAGACATTCGCTGAGATCCTGAAGAAGGATATCCCCAGCACTACCAAGACAATGACCAAACCGGGAAACGGAGGAGTATAGGGAGCCCTGCAGTTGGGGGTTCCCTGAAGGTTCTATTGTTCAACGCCAGGTCCATCCGAAACAAGTTTTTGGAACTGCGGGCCCTCGTTGCGACAGAGGAACCCGAGATGGTGGCCATAACGGAGTCATGGTTGAGAACCTCAGACAGAGATCTTGAAGGGGAATTCGTGATTCCAGGCTACCAACTCTTCCACAAAGATAGAGAGGACAGAGGGGGTGGTGGTGTGCTGTTGTATGTAAAGAACTCCATCAAATCGATGACCTGCAACATCACATCGAACCACGAGCTCCTTGGAGTTGACCTAGAAATAGGCACTGCAAAATACAGAACCCTGCTGCTTTATAGACCCCCTGGACAACTCAATGAGATGGACAGGGACCTATACCAGTTGCTGGGTGAACTAGTGGACGGCAGGGTGTGCATCCTTATGGGGGACTTCAACACACATGTTGACTGGGAAACCAGAGAGCCCTCTGCCGAGAACACACCACTCTTGGAGTTTGTAAATGATGAATTCCTCACTCAATGGGTAAGAGAGCCAACAAGAGGTGCTAACATACTCGACTTGGTCCTCACCTCAGAGGATGACATCATTCAAGACCTCTCTGTAAACGAAGAAATAGGTGGAAGCGACCACAAGCTTATAAGATTTTCAGTTAAAGTCCCTAATATGGAGTCCGTGACCCCGGTGCATAGAAAATTAGACATGGGGAGAGCGAACTTTGCAGGTCTTCGTGAAAGCGTTGCTGAAATGGAACTAGAAGAGGGAGAGAGTGCTGATGATCTGTGGAGGTCATTCTTGTCTTCCTTCATGGAACTTCAGTCGCGCTTTATTCCTCTGAAGGGAACAGGTCAGAAGTTCATTCAACCTAAGTGGTTTAATCGGGAAATCCGTAACCTACTAATGGAGAGGAGAACTGCGTATCGTCGAGCGAAGGCATCTGGGGACTTTGACGGTCATAGAAGACTGAATCGAAACGTGAAGTCCAAAATAAGGGCGGCTAAGCGTGCTGAGGAGGTCCGTGTGGCTAGACTCTGCAAAGAGAACCCCAAGGAGTTTTTCAGTTATGTGAATGGCCGTAAACCAATCCGACGCAGGATCGGTCCCTTGGTGAATGAGGATGGAGCATTGATGCACTCTGAATCAGAAAATGCTAACCTCTTAAATGAGTATTTCTCTTCAGTGTTCTCTGAGGAGAGTGGTCCCATTCCCGAACCTTTGGACTCCTTCAGTGAGAAGTTGGAGTCAATGGTCTTCACCCAAGAAGAAATTGAGAGAAAAATAATCGAATTAAAAGCAAACAAGTCCCCCGGTCCGGATGGGTTCTTACCTAGAGTGTTGAAAGAAGTGCATGGTGAAGTATCACGGCACCTGTGCATGGTCTTCAACAGGGTAATCCAAACTGGATGCGTTCCTAGAGACTGGCGTGAGGCAGAGGTGACTCCTATCTTCAAGAAGGGAGATGCTAGCCAACCGTCAAACTACAGACCCATCAGTTTAACCTCGATAGTCTGTAAACTCATGGAGAGCATCATGGTGGACAAAATAACAGCACACTTAGAATCAAATTTGCTACTGAGGGGTTCCCAGCATGGGTTCCGGCAGCACCGGTCATGCCTCACAAATCTGGTGGAATTCTTCCATTTTGTTTTCAGTGAGCATGATCGGGATAAAGCGGTCGATGTTGTCTACTTAGACTTTCAGAAAGCCTTTGATAAGGTACCCCACCGCCGCCTCCTTCGGAAAGTGCGTGCACTGGGCATAGACGGAAATGTGGCAAATTGGATAGAGAACTGGCTAAGTGACAGACGGCAGCGGGTGGTAGTGAATGGACAGGCTTCAGAGTGGGTGCCCGTTACTAGCGGTGTTCCCCAAGGTTCTGTTCTGGGACCACTACTGTTTATCATCTATGTTAATGACGTGGATGGTGACATGGTTGCCAAGATTTCCAAATTCGCCGATGATACTAAGCTTGGTATGAATGTCGCGAAAGAAGGAAATACTACCCGCTTACAAGAAGATCTTAGGAAGATCGGGGAGTGGTCTGACACGTGGCAAATGCCATTTAACGTGAACAAATGCAAAGTTATGCATATAGGCCACAGAAACCCCCGAACAGAGTATAACCTTAAGGGCAATGCTCTCGTAAGCACTGATACTGAGAAAGACTTGGGTGTAACTATCACCAGCGACCTCAAGTTCTCAAAGTAGTGTATTGAGGCTGAGAAGAAAGCCCAAAGGATGTTAGGGTACATAAAGCGACAGTTTGGATACCGGAACAAGGAGATAGTACTTTGTCTGTACAATTCCCTTGTCCGACCGCACCTGGAGTATGCAGTCCAGTTTTGGAGTCCTTCTTACCGAAAGGATATCGCTAGATTGGAACGAGTGCAAGCCAGGGCAACCAAACTTATACCCTCTCTTAGACACAAGAGCTATAAAGAGCGGTTGGTAGAACTCGATCTGTTCTCTTTGGAAACCCGGAGACTGCGTGGTCAGCTTATCGAAGTGTTTAAAATACTACGAGGCTTTGACAATGTAGACTACAGGGACATTTTCCAACTCAGTGAGGGCACAACCAGGAATCATGGCTACAAACTTGAACTGAAGCGATACAACCGTGATCTGTGTGGTAAGTTCTTTACATACAGCATCTGCGGTAGTTGGAACGCGCTTCCTGCTGATGTAGTCAACAGCAACTCTGTGGATCAGTTCAAGTCCAGATTAGACAAAGCCTTAAACCACCGTCTAGGTGTTTAAGCCGTTGTGCGAGTGTTCCTAGATGGTTTCACATGACACATTCGAGGACGGTCGCCTACTTGCGCAACTAAACCCACAGGTACCCTCTTTGTATGGATCGTAAGGTCCCCTAGGGTACTTCTTTTCCTTGTAACTCCTTGTAACTCTCTCTCTCTCTCTCTCTCTCTCTCTCTCTCTCTCTCTCTCTCTCTCTCTCTCTCTCTCTCTCTCTCTCTCTCTCTCTCTCTCTCTCTCTCTCTCTCTGTAAACACAAGGCCATCCGTCCCTTCCATTACTTTACATTAGTAAACATTCCTCCTTCTCTACTATTTCTGTTTTTTCCTACTTTTTATTTTCTTCACTAGACCTCTATTCCTTGCTTAACGCAATTGTACCCTAGTTAGGCTATCCATCTCTTTATTTGCCAATGTTTTCTTTTCTACCTCCTTCCATTCCTTCTCCATCTCTCCCAGATCTTTCTCTTCTTCCTTATATAGAAGTTTAATTAAGAAATGGATTGGAGAGAGAGAGAGAGAAGAGAGAGAGAGAGAGAGAGAGAGAGAGAGAGAGAGCATGACCGCACGTGAGAGAAACTCATTTTTCGTTGTCATTGGATGTGTGGGTGTTGGTGGAGGTGGAGGGGGGGAGGTAAACGAAGAGCGAGACATACAAGGTAGGAAAGAGTAAGAGTGATGTAAACAGAGAACATGAAAAAGATGTAGCATGACAGGTGAGAATGTGGAGTGTCTAAAGCGATGAGGGGGAGAGGGAGAGCCAGGGAAGAGAAGAGAAGAGAAGAGAAATGGTTTGTATGTTCAAGTCAACCCTTTCCTAAACTACCTTCCTTTCATCACCCGCTATAATTAGTCTCCTACTAGTACCTTCCCCACCAGTGCCACCTCCTCCCAGTACCTCCCCCACCAGTACTACCTCCCCCACCAGTACTACCTCCCCCACCAGTGCCACCTCCTCCCAGTACCTTCCCCACCAGTGCCACCTCCTCCCAGTACCTTCCCCACCAGTGCCACCTCCTCCCAGTTCCCCCCCCCCCACAGTGCGACCCTCTCCTAGTACCTCCTCCTAGTACCTCCCACACCAGTGCCACTTCCTCCCAGTACCACCTTTCCCACTAGTACCACCTTCCCCACAGTGCCACCTCCTCCCAGTACCTCCCCCACAGTGCCACCTTCTCCCAGTACCTCCCTTGCACCCTAACCACAATTCTGATATATTTCTCTCGGTACCTGCCACCAATAAACGGTACCTCCTTTTCAGTCCTTCCACCGGCACACTAAACCACAAGTAATATTACCCTTCCTAACCCCGCTGTGTAATATGGGAACTTCATCGGAGCCCGCATTATTTAATATGTGGTGAAAAAGGCTTGTATATTTTTTAACAGTGTACAGACGGGCAAATCATTACCGATACTCCTTGTTAAGAACTAGGTAGATGCTAGGCTACCCGGGGTGGAAGCGAGGCGGTCGCAGACGCGTGTATGAAATTCGTGAACATTAATTTTCTGGTCATTGTTTAGAATATTATATCTAATATCACGAAATATGACCTATGGACTACATTTGAATTTCCATTCACCTGAATCCTACGCCAAAAGGAAAGTATCTCCGATCGGCTCATTAGCCCTGGCTTCGAAAAATACAGTTTCACTTAAGTTTTGTAGACTTAGAACAAAGGCGCTTCTAACGCGCTTTGTTTCATCAGAGTCTGAAGTGAAAAAGTTGACTAATTGTACCGAACAAAATAACCAGCCAGCGGAATGCTATGCCCCTTTTTTTTTATAAGTTTTTATCTGCTTCTACAACTGGTATGGAGCTCTTTTACCAATACATTGCATGCTTAAATGTCCACTCCTTTCGCAACTGTGATTTTGACATTTTCAGTGTTCCACCTGGTTTACTTCATGGCTCTAATTCTTTCACAAATACCAGACTAACTAAACTTGTAATCAAAGGCTTTTATGCAACGATGATTATGATTGTAGGACCCGTCTCAAGCCAGTAGTTCCACAAGTCATAGTGCTTGGTACCAGTTTATATATTTCCTTCCTTTGCCAAGTAATGCCTGGTAGAAATTGTGATTATAACATCCCATGGGGCCGCCAAGTGGAATATTGGTCGGCCTGTACACTCCCAATCCAATTACAACGCTTATCTTGTTTTTGTATTTGCTTGAGCTCGCTTAATACTCGATCAGGCTATTTGAAACAAGCCTGGATAGATATTTTGGATTGCGACTGTACAAGATAACTTGACTCAGAACATACATACATGATAACTGGTCAAGAACATTATGCTGTCGACTGTACCTTTCAACCATTACAGCCAATCTATTTATACTTTTTCTTCATGTAGTTTTGACAGTGTTGGTATTTTTGAAGCCATACCAGTATCTTTTTTATTTTCTCTGTCCAAGTTCCCACCCCGAGTCCAGGATTTACCAGAGCCAGTAATTTTCAGAGAGCTTGTTTTGATGTTGATAGTTGGTCGGTCGTTAGAGGGAGCTGGGGAGATGGTGGAAGGAGGGTGGGTGGTTGGGTGATGAAAGGCAGGGATCAAGATAATGGAGAAGTGGGGGAGGATGACCAATTCAGAACCGTAGTAATGGCTTAGTAATGGGCAGAGAGAGAGAGAGAGAGAGAGAGAGAGAGAGAGAGAGAGAGAGAGAGAGAGAGAGAGAGAAGGCGGGAGAGTGTCCAATTTGGGGTGATGATGATGGCCAAGACCCAGAATTGGAAGGAGGGAGAGGTAGTGAGCAAACAGAGAGAGAGAGAGAGAGAGAGAGAGAGAGAGAGAGAGAGAGAGAGAGAGAGAGAGAGAGTTGTGGGTGGAGAGGGAGGGAAAGAAAGAGGCAAAATTTATATCAAGGTAGAGAGAAATTTCGGCAAGTTACCATCCATCAAGTAAGAAATAAGAGAGGATCAGCTGAAAATAATATAAAGAAGGAAGGAGAAAATATAAGAGGGAAATAATTTTGAGGTGAGGGAAGAGGAGGGTAGACGCAGAGAAAGAGAGGAGGCCGCAGGGAACCTTGTTAGTAATTTATTGTGTAAGAAGGGGAGAGGAAAGTGGGGGAGGAGAGGGAAGTAATGGCGTGTTGACAGGGGAGAGGAGGGAGGTGGTATAGGATGAGTGGGGAGAGGAGGGAAGAAAGATAAGGTACCATTTAGAGAAAGGAAAGAGAAAAAGGATGAGTGAGGCAAAGAAACCGAAAGGGGAAGAGAGGGAAGCTGGAGAGGTATATACAGTATAGTAATAAATATTGGAAGAGATGAAAAGGGAATTATTGGGAAAGATCTAAAGGAAAGAAACCAAAATGGAAGAACAGAAGATGGATAGAGAAATATACACTATGATTATAATTTATTTCACCATCTAGGTATATATTGTACTGTAGTTACATGCTGTATATCCAGACTTTCATTATACAAATTGAAACACTATTATTCTTTGTAATGTATATAAATGATTTTAAGGCGCGGGGCGATAGTCTGGCGCAAAGGGAAGACTAGAATGACATTTATTTCAGTGACGTGGTTACATAACTCATAAAAGTTTAATTCTGTTGGTAAAATATCGAAGTAACGTAGCCAATGTTATAGTTTGCATAATTATGTATCTTTTTTTTCAATATGCTGAAGATGATTTTACTCATTTTAATTATGGCAGATTTATCACATTATATTTTTTAGTTTCATGTCTCCAGAGCTAAATGTGTTTGATGTTTCCCATTATAATATTTGGTAGCTACTTGGTCTTGCTAGCATCTTGAGGGACGAAAGGCAAGAGAAAGTCAGAGGGGAAACGGTTGTGGAAGGAGGAAGTGGAAGAGAACATGGGAGTAGAGGGGAAACGAGAATGAGGAAGGTAAGGAGAAAAAGTAATAGGACTTAAGATGCCGGCTGAGTATGGGGATGGAAGGGATTAGCAAAGTTTGTTAGAAGGGAACCAGAAGAAGGGAAGTGGTAGAGGACGAGAAGGTGCAGGGAGGGAGAAATGGAGGAGAAATGCGGCAAAGAAGAGAAGAATACGGAATAGAAAAATGCGACAAGGAAGAAAATAAAATGAGGGGAATGGAGAAGTATAAGAATATAATGTTAATATTTAGAAGTAGGAAGGAGGAAAGAAAAGGACGACAAAGAATATAAATTTGCAACGTGTTCAGTATATAATTTAATCCTCTTATTTCCCACCCTCCCCTCACCACACTATTTCTATTTTATCACTCACCACTCTTATATTTGTCTTTCCCCACCACTCACTACTACCCTGGCATACCCTCACATCCTGCCCTCACCACTCGCCTTCCAAATCCTGGTGTCACCGTGTCGCCCCCCTTCCCCCCCCCCACCCCACCCCCCACGTTCTCCCCTCAGCTGTGTGTGGCATTCCCTTCCCTCACTCACTCACTCCCTCTCTAACTCTCCCCCACTTCCTTCTCTCCATTCCTGTGTCTTAGTATCCATCATTCCCCCTTTCCTAACGTCGTATGTAGCTCGTTACCCATCCTCTTCCTTCCTTCCTTTTTTCCTTTCATACCTTCCGGCCTTCCCTCTTTCCTTCCTTCCTTCCTTCTTTCTTTTTTTAATTTTTCCTTATCCTTCCTTCATACATTCTTTTATTTTTATTTATTTCCTTCCTTTCTACCTTCCTTCTTCACTACTTCCTCTTCTCCTCATTCTGTGTTGATTCTCTCCCCCCTCTCACTTTGCTCCTCCCCTGGCGCTCTTCTTCTCCCTCCTCTCCCCTCCTTCCCGTGCTTGCCTACCTCTGACTGTCTTTATAAATAATTCTCACGTACTTTGCCCATCTCCTTTATCCGTCTAGCTTCCCTCCCTTCCTCCATCCGCATTTTCTCCTCTCCCCAACTTTCCTCCAAGCGTGGTATTTCCCCTCTTACCTCTCTCTCTCTCTCTCTCTCTCTCTCTCTCTCTCTCTCTCTCTCTCTCTCTCTCTCTCTCTCTCTCTCTCTCTCTCTCTCTCTCTCTCTCTCTCTCTCTCTCATGCATACATACATACATAAATAATATACATACTGTGCCTTGACTACTTCTTTCCTCCTCTCTCCCTGGGGAAGGAAGGAAGGAAGGAAGCAGGGAGGAGAGATGAAAGTGGAAGTATATTGTTGACGGTAAATTTCTACTCTAACGGAGAAACCAGATGACTGCCCTCCCTCCCTACCACCTCTCTCTCTCTCTCTCTCTCTCTCTCTCTCTCTCCACGTCCAATAATATTCTATTCACATTCCTGGTCCTCTTTTTCCTTTGTTTTGCAACTTCATATTCTCCCTCTGCCTCGCCCCTTCCTCTCCAGTCACGTAAGAAACTGTTCATTTCGCTTACATTTGTGGTTTTCCTTTACCACCTTTCTCTCTCTTCTTCCCTTCTTCATTTCCTATTTCCGCTTCACTCTGACTCCCCACTTTTCTTCTTCCCTTTCTCCCTCTTCACTTTCTTCACCACCTTTCTCCTCTCCTTCCCTTCTTCCTTTCCTATTTCCGCTTCATTCTGACTCTCCACTTTTCTTTTTCCCTCTCTCCCTCCCTCTTCACTCTTATAGTCTTCCGTCTCTCTTTACTTTCTCATTGCTTCCCGTCCTTTATCTAACACACTCTTTCTATCATTATTTCTTCTGGTTTCTTGCTTGTCTTCCCTATTGTCCTCTTTCGTCATTCACTATCTTCCGGTTCCCATTCTTCCCTCTTCCGTTATTTTCTCCCTTTATTATCCCTTTTCCGTACAGTCTTCTTTCCTTCCCACTTCCCTAACTTCTCTCTTCACTCCTAAGAAGGGATAACTTTGTTAGTTCCT
>JAWQEG010007047.1:0-24519 GCA_033782935.1 Petrolisthes cinctipes
CCATGTACTACAACCTACTACCAACCTCACCCACCACTCCAACTACCACCACCATACCTACCATTACTAACACTACTACAACCTCACCACCACCCCAACTACCAACAGTACAACGAACCAACCTTCACCCACCACTCACCATCCCTCCCAATCCCTACAACTACACCCCCCCCCCACCATCACCACCACTACAACACCCCCCCCTGTCCCCCCACCAGCAAGAGGGGTTTACACCAGTAATAAATGGCTCGTAAAAATCGCCACCAAGACGCATTGCTGAGCTATGGTTTTGACTTGTTTAGTCTCCCTAAACCATTCCTTCCTTCCTCTCCTCACTCCTTCATCCCCACTCCATCCCTCCTCTCCCATCTCCTGATTCACTCTCTTCATGCCCACTCCATCCTCCTCCTCCTCTCTCACTCCCTTCCATCCCCACTCCATCCCTCCTCACTCCTCCTGACTTATCGCCACAAAACAAACTCCTTTATATTAGGTTAGGTGGTGTTTCGTGGCAATGTTGAAGGACTCACTAACCTCCAATTTTCTTATTACAACACGGGAGTCCCGCAAGAAGTCGAAAATGATCTATCGATAAACACAAGTGATAAGTTTTCCATTTTGTAACAGTTGCTGGTGATAAGATGTTACATACAAACTGTTGCTCAAAGACTGGTAATGCTAAAATATCTCAACATACCTGACAAGTTCAAGGAAGACTTAATTTACCATCACCACTGAGAGGGACTTTCTTGGGTCAGGGAAGTAATTGGTAAGTCCAACAAGTTTTTCGTCCACAAGTTTTTGGAAGCATTTGCATAAACGAAATGTTTCAAGGAATTATTCGTACAGAAAATTCAGATTATTTTGGGACCCCGATGTTGACATGGAGGATTTAGAAGAAATATTAGACAAAATTTAGTAAACTTTTACAAATACCATAATAATAATTTATATCAAAACGTAATCTACAAATAAAAATCTATTTCAAAATTTCATCTATAAAAAAAAATTTATATCAAACTTTCAATCGATAAATAAAAATGTATGTCAAAATTTCATCTAAAATAAAAATCGATATCGGAATATCATTGTCGCTGCAAAAATCCAAAACAAATTAATATGTAATGAGAAAAACTCTAATTCTATAAAAAAAAATAATAGGATGAACATTTTAAACTGGAGACTGATAAAAATCTCAGGAAAATTTTTTTATATACCGTAGATTCGGTACGAAGACTTCAGTATAATTAAGGAACCAATCTGTTGTTGTTGTCGAATTGGAAGGAAAACTGTTTACTCTCAGAAATAGACACCAAAACAGATTAATACCTGTGTTCAAGCATAGAGGATTATAGCTTTGGCAGTACAGTATGGAGTAATCAGCACCCTTCCAAATTTCTCAATACCAAAATATCATCCCCTTAAGGAGGTCATCTATTGTGGTTAAATTGGAGAATACTGATTTCTTCAACCTATGCCAGGAAACAATATTAGTAGGACATGATTGTGTTTAGTAGTCAAGTTTGGAGAGAATCAGTAGCAATCAAATTAGGACCAAAACAAATGACCCCCCTTAACGACCCCTGTGATCATGTATGAGATTTGGTGACTCCTGGTTTCTCCTGACTATGCCACTAAACAGACTACTACACTATTGGTGGTGTTTCGTGGCAATATTTGAAGGACTCACTCACCTCGCTAATATCCCAACGCCAGATTATCATTCCTTAAGGGGGTGCAGGAGTAGGGGGACAGGCTTTGGGGGTGCGGCATTAGGGGGACAGGCTTCGGGGGTGGGTAGAAAGCCTGTCCCCTATTCCCGCACCCCCCCTAACCCCCCCAAGCCTGTCCCCCTACTCCTGCACCCCCCCAAAAACCCCCCCAAGCCGGTCCCCTAATCCCGCACCCCCCAAACCTGTCCCCCTACGCCCTGCACCCCCTAAAACCCCCCCAAGCCTGTCCCATACTCCCGCACCTCCCCCAAGCCTGTCCCCCCTACTCCTGCACCCCCCTAACCCCCCCCAAGCCTGTCCCCCTACTCCTGCACCCCCCCAAACCCCCCCCAAGCCTGTCTCCTACTCCTGCCACCCCAAAAACCCCCCCCCCAAGCCTGTCCCCCTACTCCCGCACCCCTCCAAGCCTGTCCCCCTACTCCCGCACCCCCCCCCCCCAGCCTGTCCCCCTATTCCCGCACCCCCTTAAACCAATCCCAGACGTGGTGTGGCAGGTTTTAAAATGTCTCTTAGATTTCGACTCGGGTAGTTTTATAGTAATTTTATTGGTATTTACTGAATGAATTAAGAACGAAAGGTAATGAGAACTCAGAGCTATTGCCACTCTTCGTAATCACAGAGAATCCAATAATAAAAAATAAAAAGGTGTGTTTGTTTTTATTTCATTTATTTTTTTCATTTTTTTTTTTTTTTTTTTGTGTAGCGAGTGATTGAGTCGGTACGAGAGCGAGTGGGTGGGTGAGTGAATGAGTGGGTAGGTGTGTATGTCTGAATGAGAGAGAGAGAGAGAGAGAGAGAGAGAGAGAGAGAGAGAGAGAGAGAGAGAGAGAGAGAGAGAGAGAGAGAGAGAGAGAGAGAGAGAGAGAGAGAGAGAATGTGAGTGGATGGAAACGTTTGAATGAATGAGTGAATGAAAGAGAGTGGATGTGAGTGGGCTGGTATGTTTGAATGAGTGAATGAGAGAGAGAGAGAGAGTGGATGTGAGTGGGTTTATATGTTTGAATGAGTGAATGAAAGAGAGAGTGGATGTGAGTGGGCTTGTATGTTTGAATGAGTGAATGAATGTGAATGGGTTTTGTATGTTTGAATGTGTGAATGAAAGAGAGAGTGGATGTGAGTGGGCTGGTATGTTTGAATGAGTGAATGAATGTGAATGGGTTTGTATGTTTGAATGTGTGAATGAAAGAGAGAGTGGATGTGAGTGGGCTGGTATGTTTGAATGAGTGAATGAATGAGCAGTGTGTGTGTGTGTGAGTGGCTTGTTTAATTAAATAAGTGAATGAGAGAATAGTGGGTGTGAGTGAGTGGCATGTGGGTGTATGAAGGAGTGGGTAAATGCTTAAATACCTTTTCTTGTTCACATTTTTAGGCAACATTCTATCCCCTTCACTATTCCCGTGTGTGTGTGTGTGTGTGTGTGTGTGTGTATGTGTGTGTTTCTTTTTTTTTTCCGACGTTTGAATTCTATCCCTTCCCACTCTTCTTGTTCGTTTTTTTTTTCCATGATACTAATTCTATCCCCTTCCCCGCCCTTCTTCTACCATAAAACTTGACCACCTCCTCCCATACCACCACCAACACCAACAACAGCACCACCTTCTTCCACACCACCAACATCAACACCACCTCTTCCCATACCAACACCAACATCAACACCACCTCTTCCCATACCACCACCAACACTTTCTTCCATACCAACACCAGCATCAACACCACCTCTTCCCATACCACCACCAACACCACCTCTTCCCATACCACCACCAACACCACCACCTCCTCCCATACCAACAACACCTCCTTTCCTCAATTCCCTGGCATGATGTAAAGTTAGACACAGGGGCGGGACAGTTAAAGAGAATATGAAGATAGTTAACACTCTTCATTCGTGGTTAAGGGGACCAGAACGGTGATGTAAAACTCATAACAATAATTACTTTCCTTGTGGAGATACAGTACAGGGGTTAGAAACACTATAATAGGCTAGTGGAAAGGAATTATTGTCTACAAATATACCTGACCACCACCACCATCCATCGTCACCACATTCGGTCTCTTTGTTATAGTGAGTGAAGAGGATAGACAGCTGATGGAGAAGGAAGGAAGGGGCAGGCAAAACATAATGAAGGTTGTGGTCGTGGACTTGTCCTGTTTCCACAACAAGGGTCTCAGTATTTACAATCGATTCGTTTTAGCGTCATACCATCCTTACTGTGTGTGCTCATTAGAAAACAACGTAGGTGTATGTCAGTGAATATTTGAGGAGGCATTTTCGTGCTAATGGCAGACACTGATGTACCTTCACGCTCGTAGTGGCTCCAAACAAACTGGTTCTGGCGGTTTGTAGTTGCCGTAAAACACGCCCACCTGCCATTCTGTTTTTGCATGATTTACATTTGGTGCTTGTTTTGTGGCGTAGGGTCAGTGGTGAGGCGGGGCAGGGAAAGGGGAGCTAGGGATGGCATGGCACTTCCAGGAATGTACTAATCGTTTTTGAGAACACACGAAAGTTTTGCTGTTAATATTTTAGCACACGTTTTGATGTTAATATTTTAGCCTGGGAATCCACTCACACATAATATTATAAGACCTCCTTAGATAAAGTTCCTTCATTATCACATTTTTTACAGTGTTCCGTGTTGAATATTTTGGAGGGTTCAGTAGCCTATGAATTCACTCAAACATATACGACCCCTTTAAGTCTAGTTCCTTCCCACACACATATTACACCACTAACCCTGACGTAAGCACCTAAGAGAAGCAAAACAAACAACACTCACGAGTCTGTGCAGCTGGACCGACTCGGCAACTCACTCACCTGTGGAAATATAAACATTTTTATTATCCCAGGTACACCACACGACCCACACACACACACACAACCGCACCCATTACTGACCACCATTCCCATTCTCCCTCTACATGAATAAATTTTTACACCATCAACAGAGTATAATGAATCACTTAGATGGGGGGAGCACACACACACACACACACACACACACACACACACACGGAGAAAAAGAAACTATATTGCACTTTTAATTTGATCTGGCATAAAAGCAAACGTCTTCCTCATTTCATTCCCTACCATACGTTCTTCCTTAAGTGTAATGCAAACCAAGACAAAAATCTGCATAACTAGACATCAGCAACGTACGTACAGCCCTTAAAATTAACTCGTAGCATAAATTTCCTTATCCTGGCAGCGAGTGTGGTGGTGGGAAGGGAAAAGAAAGGACAACACAACACAACACTATAATACCCTACCCAACTCACAACCTGTGTTTTGTATACATTCTAAAATTATTTATTGGCTTGATGTAGGAATAGTCATGGCTATAATTATTAATCTTACATTATTATCAGTGTACCAAAGTGGATAAAAAAATAACAGACTCAGGAAAATAATATGAGACGTGTAAGACAAGGAATTTCATCATGCTGGTGGTTTAGGATTTCCACGTGTTACTACGACTATGATTTGGAATGAAAAATCTGTAGAATCATCGAAGTAAATACATAGGAAGGAGTTGATGCACTGAGGTACAATTGTGGGAAGAGGTAAATTGTGGAAGGAGTTGAATTCACTGAGAAGTTAAAAAGAAAAGAAGTTGCATAAACACCGGCCTCTCATTTGTGTTTTTCCTAACCTCTCTAAAATCTAAATAGTCCACATGTCAGTATGGAACTTTCACATATATAATAAATACATAACATATATTTATATATAAATTGGTTCCTCCTACGCTAGGCTACTCCCCGCCATCTCAACTTTCCTTAGGAGATAATTTTGCCCTCCTTCCCACGCTCCTCCCTGCTTCCACCACCTTCTCTACATATTATTATCAATAAGGTCGGTGAAGGCGAGAGAAAGTTAGCGTTGCTGCTTAGACAAAAGAACATGAAACTCGACAATACCCGCTGTTATGACACCCAAGTATAGGAGACACTTATTACTACCTGCTACTGTTGCCAATTCTAGTGTGTGAAGTTTGATTGGTAGTGCACATTGTCCTCCCAATTTCCGATAAAAAATATTACATACATACATACATACATACATACACTCAATCGCACTGAAACCCAGACCACAGATACAAACCAATAGGTAAGTCGAAAGAAAGCTCACTTGTCATTGCAATAATGTGACACAAATATCCTGGAGAAAAAAAATCTGGATACTCAAAGTAAGCAGAAAGTACGAACACACTTACGAAATATACGAATATATTGGTCATGGCAAAAATAAACCAAGGAAGGTAAGGGGATTATATTATAGTAGGCCCACATTGTTATTGTTGGTAACTGATTGGAGTAACTGATTCCTCCAAACTATTCCAAGCAACAGGACACCATTATATTAATTCACTGGTCCTGTTTCCTGAAATATTTTTTGGGGAATCAAAGCGCTCCAATGTACCAAAAGTGTTAATAACCCTTAATGCAAAAACCCTAACCCAGATAAGGAGTTTTAGGTGTAGCGGTGATTGAAGATAGTACAGTTAGGCTAGTTGGGCAAAAACATAAACAGAGACAATTATTATTAGATTATGCGTGGACATCTTTTCCTACTTACGGTACTCATTCGCCTCAGGATGTGTGTGTGTGTGTGTGTGTGTGTGGACAGTGATAGTTTTTTAGTTCATATTCCATTCGGTAAGGGACTAAAGGCAAATTTACACACACACACACACACACGAGGGTAACGGGTAACCTGTCACATTGTTGCAGGCCATAATATTAATACTAAAGATTCATATCATGGGTTGACACTCTTAATCCTTCCTACATTAGGTTTCAGGGACTGTGATGTCAGGCTGTGGTGAAGGTCTTGTGATTAGTACTAGTTTTTGTTCTTGAAGTACCGGTACCTATTAATTAAGCAGTGGGGGACATACACCTATAACGGAGAGGCTGGCACACTGTTTCGGGCAATATATAAGATATACCGTATACGATATATATTTATATACAGTACTGTCAACGCCGACTCCAACTGAAAAAAAAAAAAAAAAACTGGTTTGTTTACATAAATAAAGCAAAATAACACTCACCACTGCTTCTAATACTTGGTAGTATTCCCCTTCCTCTTCAGGTAATCCTTGAGCCTGCGAGGAACACTCTGAGAGGTTTTGAAGGGTTTCAAGGGGCAAATTGGCCAACTACCCCTTAGGGCAGCTTCCAACTTGGGTATTGGAGATATCACACCCACGCAAACATTGTTTCATGATAGACCAAAGGTTTTCGATCGGATTTATATCAGGGCTATTGCCTGGCCAATCACTGAAATACGACACTTGACAATCCTTAAACCATTGTTTAACACTTTTGGCAGTGTGGCAAGGGGCCCCGTCCTGCATGAAAACTGTAGCCTTGGTCTTGTCAAATGAATCAGGTAACGTTACGTATTCACAAAGTAATACTAAATAATTGTGTTGGTTCATCATTACATTCTTAGGAAGAATTACCAATTCCCCCACACCACAGTAGCTGAAGCTTGCCCATACCCCCTATACCATAAGTGATGCAAGGTGCTTATCCTATCTAACGTTATCTTTACTGTGTATTGAGGGAGGTGTGGGTCGGTGTTAGGTGGCCGGTACTGTACACACTATCATAACTGCTCCCAGTCACAGTAAAGGTGGCTTTATCGGACCAAAGCACCCGTTTCCAATCTTCCAAGTCCCAAACAGAGTACTTATTACAAAACCTGACACGATTCTTCTTTTGCTTCTCTGTCAGTAATTGTTTTGGTCTGGCACGGACCCGCACGGTAGCTCTTAAATCCCAAGTCATCATGGAGGGCTTGCTGCTGCACACACCGTAACCAGACATTACTTAGCAAACGCGGTTTTTTTCTCTTATTTCCTGTGCTGTTATTGAAGGACAGTCCTTAACCTGCCTAGAAACCACTTAAAGAGTGCGTTGAGTGAGTAATTTGGACCTACCAGTCTTGGGTCGAGGTACTGGTAATTAAGGCCGGTTCACACTCGCAAAATCTTGGCCACTTTCTCTCGGAAACTGCTCCCGGGAGGTGTTTCCGGCGCCTGTTCCCGAAAATTTATGCCGCGATGGAGAGACCAGCATGTCGGTTGTATTTCGCCGGAATCGCGGCCGCTTGCCGGGATTGGCGGGAAATCAAACCTACGAACCAATCAGAGCGCTGCACTGCAGGAAGACTAGTTTTCTATGATCTTACGGAATTAATTTAAAAGTAATACTAATTTATACATGTATTCTTCAATACAAAATCCACTACTGCCCGTAAATTCTTTCCTTACAAAAGAAAAACTGAATTGCAATGTGTATTCTTCTTCATTTAATCCACAAACTTCATGCAAAGTAATAAAACTTTATACAAACTAATCACAATTCCTTCAGTAGAATTATGAGCTGATTATGGATTTTCCTTTAAATTCTTTTCAATACTCTTCAAATTCTTTTCAATATTCTTTAGGCGAGCAAATGCCTTTTCATCTTGAAATCTAAATATGGTTTTTATTATCATGGGTAATTCTGGTTCATAGAATATCTTGCATTGATGAAAAATCGAGAGCAGCACATCTCATATGTGTTTGGCGGTCCATCTTTGTTTGTAAACAGAGATGCCGCGCCACCGCCTCTGTGGTCTCAGTCTGTGTGAACTCCTACCGGGGAATTAACGCCGAAATCTGCTTCCTGTTCCCCGAAATCGGGGACAAAAGATGCCGAGATTTTGCCAGTGTGAACCGGCCTTTATAATTAATAAGTCATCTTCCCCTTCATCCCTAAAACGTTTAACGGTTTAACGAGTCGTTGAACACTTGGCAGTCCCACACCAGTCTCAGTTGATATTTCCTTCAACTCATGGTTTGCTTTGAACAAGGATATCACTGCCACAATATCATCCCTATAGTAGTAGACTTCCTGGACATTGCTAAGGGGCGCCATAGGGGGGTTAAGATGGGGGGGGGGAAGGCACAAAATGGCGCGCGTGGTGGGGGGGATAATATGCGCACCCAGCCCCCAAAGCAGTCACGCGAACACTGGCCCATTTGAATCACTTTCAGTCATGTTTGAGTTGCCAGATACCTCTAATATGTGTATCATACAACGACTAAACAAATAAGAAAATATATATATATATATATATGTTGAGAGAGATTTGTATTATCCTTATGGTTGGTTTATTTTTTCTGCTGTTTCAAGTAATATATACAAACAAATATTCATAGAGAGATTCTACTGATGGGAAGGACATCTTTGCATGGCAACGAAAAACCAAATCAAACTCATTTTCATTCTCTCTCTGTACTTCCCTAAACTGTTGGAATAAAACCTTTTCGTCTACTTATGTGGGAGTTTGATAGATAAAGAGATTCATAATAATTATCGGATTGGTTGGTTAATCATTTCCACATCCTTGAATATATTCCTTGCAGGGGATTGAAGGCTTCGTTAGGTGTGGCTAGTTTTTATTCTCCTTGCTGACAATTTGAATGCTTCGGATAACGACCCAACGGGACTTATATCACACTGTTACAGCCTACAGGACATTATATTATTTATTATTAATATTGTATACATCACCCTTTAATAAATTGTACTTATTATCCTGTGTTTATAATTTTGCATAATCGAGTGGAAGTGAGGGATGAAATAGAGATAAATTCTGACTCTAATTGCTGTATATATATATATATATTTTTTTTTTTTTTTTTTTTTTTTGCATAAGTGAAACAAGGACGGAAAAAATATCCCTTCTCGTATTTCTTTTTTTAATGTCTATCCTTACTTACCTTTACTATCCCTGTCATTGTAAATATAATTATGTCTGTCTCCACTATCTATTCATTCGGTCTTACATCTTCCATCCCTTTTAACCTTTGCCATCATTAATCATCCCTATCCCTATCCTATTACGAGGGAAGAAAGATATTCGCAAACACATGGGGTGAGAAACCAAAGAGAGATAAATATATAGGAAGGGAGAAAGAGACGATTTAATTAATTTTCCTATCCCTCTCCTCGTCGTCCACACTTCACTCCATGGCTCCCTGTCCCAACAATATCCTATCCTTACTGACCCAATTCCTGGCTATGCAAACTAACTTTCCCTGCCCAGAGCAAAACTAACTGCTACACACACACACACATCATTAATCACAGTGTTGTCCCGCTGTGGGGTCCTTAACGGTATACTGGGAAGGCTACTGCAGATTCCTCCAACCCAAATTATATCAGGAAACAGAATCATAGTAACCATTCAATTGACTAAAAAGATGTTCTCTCCTTAAGGGGGTATATAGCACATTGTTTTGGGTGGTAGGTAAATCTGGGAGCAAATGATTCCTCCAAACTATTTCATGCAGGCAACAGGATACCATTATTTTTCTTCTTCTGGGTCTGTTTCCTGGCATATTTTGGAGGAACCATGTCGCTCCAGTCTATCAAAAGTATACCAACCCCTAAATTCTTGATGCATGCCACACCTCCTCCCCCCAAACCAATGTATCCCTAAGGCACTAAAGTGACAAATGTGACCTGACTCCAGTAACGGACCTGATTGCCCTGCCCCTGCCCCTGCCCTAGTTTGTCCTGTCTTGCCCTGCCTTGCTCTACCCTGCCTTGCCTTGCACTGCCCTTGCTTGTCCTTCCTTGTCCTGCCCTGCTCTTCCTTATCCTGCCTTGTCCTGCCCTGCCCTTCCTTGTCCTGCCTTGCCCTGCCCTGCTCTTCCTTATCCTGCCTTGTCCTGCCCTGCCCTTCCTTATCCTTCCTAGTCCTGCCCTGCCCTTCCTTATCCTGCCTAGTCCTGCCCTGCCCTTCCATATCCTACCTTGACCTGCACTGCCCTTCCTTGTCCTGCCTTGTCCTGCCCTGCCCTACTAAAGGTACAACATTAATGGCATGAAAAGGAAGTATTGTCCATAATTATACATATATGGTAGATAATTAATTTGAAAGGATAATCATTTACCCATTAACCACTCTGTCACACAGCTGGGGGTATATACAGGGGATATGAAAACAGATTAGTTATTCGTTAGTGTTACATAAGGATAATTAATACTCTCAGACTCGTCGCTAAGGATTCAGACAACTAAACGATTACCACTGTTTAATCAATACTCCATTATGAACCTCACAATTTTGTAATAATTATTGTGTATGTTATTATTAGTATCATTATTTTTTTTTTTTTTTCATTTTTTTTTCTTTTTTTTTTTTTGTAGGAGAATAATTTAACCTAATGTTGATATTCTAAGATAAAGGCTAAATTACTTTCACTTGGTATTTCAGTCCACCTTGATAATAACCAACATCTCTCTCTCTCTCTCTCTCTCTCTCTCTCTCTCTCTCTCTCTCTCTCTGGTGTCAATTACCTCGTCTAACCAAACATAACCTGGGAATATATTTTTAAAAGGGGTAATATAATTTTGGTACATTGGAGCGCCTTGATTCCTCCCAAGTATGCCAGGAAACACGACCAGATATATAAAAATAATGGTGGCCTGTTGCTTGGAATAATTTGAAGGAATCATTTACTCCAGATTTATCAACAATTTATTATACCCCCTTAAAGGTGTGCGGGAGTAGGGGACAGGCTTGGGGGGGTTTGGGGGGTGCGGGAATAGGGGGACAGGCTTGGGGTGGGGGGTAGAAAGCCTGTCCCCTATTCCCGCACCCCCCTAACCCCCCCCCCCCCACCCAAGCCTGTCCTCCTACTCCCGCACCCCCTAAAAACCCCCACACCCCCTTAAACCTGTCCCCCTATTTCCGCACCCCCTTAAGGAGGAACGGTTTTCAGGCAACTCCCAAACTTGAGTCGTATTCAAGAACATCTTCATGGTACACCCGAAGGTAGTGTAGCCCTAAGGTAGTAAGTAAGTTGGTCACCTGTTGACATGAAGGAAATTATCTGTTACTGAATTTGGTGGTAAAACTGGAGCATCTGTAGATTCTCCAAACTATTCCAAGCAACAAACAGGCCACCATTATTTTATACAACTATAATTATATTGTCCTGTTTCCTGGCAATACTCTGGAGGAATCAAGGGACTCTAATGTATGTACCAAAAGTATACTTCTATCCCCTTAAGGAGGAAATTCGGTGTTGGTAAATTTGGAGCAACTGAATCCTCCAAACTATTCCAAGCAACAGAACACCATTATATTTTGCTCATCTGGTCTTGTTTCCTGGCATACTTTGGAGGAATCAAGGGACTCTTAATGTATGTACCAAAAGTTTACTACTATCCCCTTAAGGACTAGTATTGCGAGAAGAGGGTCACGCTTCACACTACTTTCTCTTCCCTTCCATGAGTTCATTCAAGGTGGCAAGAAAAAAAAAAAAAAAAGAAAAAAAAAAAAAAAGAGGTTTGGTCACTTGCCCTTACTGTATTAATGATGCATTCCAAAGTAAAGGTTAGGTTATTTTGGGTTAGGTTAAATTAGGTTAGGTTAGGTTATACACTTCTAGTACTGTCCCCTTAAACAAAAACATTTATCTTACATATATACACACACACACACAGCTTCACATCCCAGGGTATTCATTATTCATCTTACCTGCAAATTAAATTAACTTAAAACGAACGTAAACATTGTATAACATGTGTTGTATAATTTCACATTGAAAATAAATCAGAGACACACTTTACCGGTAAAATTTATTATTATTATTATGTATGTTTATAGGAAAAGCAATCTTGGTGTACAAATTGTTCATATCTTCCTAACATTCCTCTGTAAGTTGTATGTTTGTTTTTCCATATTACTGTAGTGTTGGTATCTATTCTTTTCGGTACAGTTTTGGCTGGAGGGAGTCGTGAGGAGCCTTCTATTGTCTAACACTATTTGCCTCACACTAGTAAAGCACTTAGCAGAGAATAATAAAATAAATATAATATTTTTCTCCTAATCTCTCTCTCTCTCTCTCTCTCTCTCTCTCTCTCTCTCTCTCTCTCTCTCTCTCTCTCTCTCTCTCTCTCTCTCTCTCTACTAACATTTTTTTCTCCAGCATGCAGCATCTCTCATCTCTCCCTCCACCAGCATCTCTCATCTCTCCACTTCAACAGCATCTCTCACCTCTTCCTCCCCTTCCTTCTCTTCTCTCGTCCTCTCCAGGGTACGAAAAATATTAATAAAAAAAAATATTAATAATTGCCCAGTGAAGTTAATTACACTTTAAATAATGTTTCCAGCTTTCATCAACAACATTTTTTTTTTTTTCTTAACTTTAGGGGAAGTTCTGTTGATGGTGAATTGGAAGGCTACCGATTCCTCCTAACTATACCAGAAAACAGACAACCTCAATCGTACTAATAGGGCATCTGTTTCGTGGCATAGTTTGGAGGAATCAGAAGCCACCAAGTCTCATACACGATCACAGGGTCATTAAGGCATATTATTCTCTCCCAAAAAAGGGATAATCTGTTGTGGCTGAATTGGAGACCACAGAGTCCTACAACCTACACCATGAAACAAAATGATCACAGTATAAGATTAGGGGATGTGTTGTGTGGAATAGTTAGGAGGAATTATGAGTCCTTCACTATGTAGACAATGACACTTTTGGAGGTATCAAACTATGAGTGTATGCGTGTTCGTGTGTGTGTGTGTGTGGGTGTGTGTGTATGTGTATGTGTGTGTGTGTGTATGTGTATGTGTGTGTGTGTGTGTGTGTGTGTGTGCAAAGGTGTGGGTGTGTGTGTGCAAATGAATGTGTGCTTGTGCGTGCATGTGCTTTAATTAAGTATGTGTGAGTGTGTATGTATGTGCTTGTAGGTATGCGAGTGTTTGTATGCATGTATGTGGTTGTAAGTATGCATGTATGATATGTTTGTATGCGACGTCTCCCAAACCAGGCACACCAGCCACACCTCCCACGTACCCACCTCACGAAATCAATAAAACCTTCCCAGTAACCGTGCCCAACTCATCTCTCCTTCACTACACTCCTCTCCTCACTACAACCTTTCCTTCTAGTCACCTATATTAATTTCCATGCTTTTATTTCCTTCTCAGTAACTGTGTCCAACTCATCTCTCCTTCACTATACTCCTCTCCTCACTACAACCTTTCCTTCTATCTAGTCACCTATATTAATTTTCCCTTCTATGTCATATTTCCTTTTATTTCCTTCTCAGTAACCGTGCCCAACTCGTCTCTCCTTCACTAGAGACTCCTTTCCTTCCATTTCCTTCTTTCCCTCTGTTTCCTTCTACTTCACTCCATTTCCTTCTAAGAATAAGGAGGAATGGGTGAAGACATAGGTGGAAGGTAAAGAGATTGAAGAAGAGATGGAGAGGGAGAGAGAAAATGAGGGCTGAGTCATGGTATATGAGGGGTAGGGTAGAGAGAATGAGGGCTGGGGAGGGAGGGAGAGAGAGGAGGAGGTGGGATGGGACAATGAAAGAGAAGGAGAGATGGGGAGGGATAGAGATAAGGGATGGGTGGAGGGATATAAAAGAGGGGGTGTAGGGATTGAGGAAGGAAGGGATGGATGAAGGTGTACCCATGGAGAGGTCACCAGAGAACGGTACCACACATACATACACTTTAATTAATGCTGCATGCGTCTGAATATGGCACCTCGTCCTTCACTAGTAGCTGTTACGCACCTATCAAGACCTTGTGAGTTCTATCCCTCATATTGGTAATGAAGTAAGGCTAACCCACCCATATCCAAGAGGCAGACCATTCCATAAAAAAAAAAAACAGCATTTTATTAGCTGGGCAGCAACTCAGATTATTATTGCAGGAGGAGGACAACAGAAACAAGGTAATAAAAATATACTTATATTGATTTAACCAATGCATTTCACACTCAATACAAATTACAATGTTCCACCACTTTCCTCTTACATTTTCTATCCACACACACACACACACTGAACACCACCACCAACCCCTGGAGTGTACAGACCTTGAAGAGATTACTGCTACTGGAGTATTATCGTGTCAGTCTTACCTCGTCTCGCCACACCACCAGATGGTAACTTAATAATAATAATACCAGTACCTAATAATCATACATAATAATAATAATAATAATACATGGAGAGTCTCTACAACAAGGAGGACACAAACGCCGGAAATTTTTTCAGTACAATTTTTTATCGATTCGGTACAAATTTTTGGCCATAACTTCGGTTCCTCTTCCAGACCCTCTGAGACAGGGTTGGGCAAAAGTTTTTTTTTTTTTTTTTTTTTTTTTTTTTAACCGGTATTTTTTTTTTTTTTTTTTCTCTCAAATTGGAGGCTACTGATTCCTCCAAACAATGGCATTAAAAAACTTCAGCATCGTGGGTATCAGTTTCATAGTATAAATAAATAGTTTGGAGGAGTCCATAGCTTACTTTTGTTTCATATTAGGAACAAACAAACATACACACAAACACACACACACAAAAAAAACATAATAAAATAATGATGATTATGATGATGATATTGTTGATAATTCTTAGGAAAGTTGGTAGATAGAAGACACTGCAAAATAAAAGGCAAAAACTATGAAACCAGACTGTATGAGAATGTCTTAATTAATTACTCCCTATCAAAACGTGTGTGTTAAAACGTGTGAACCATTACGTCTTAATTGTATTGTTACACACACACACACACACACACACACACACACACACACACACGTTCTCATACAGGCAAACACACACTCCTTCCCACATATTCGTACACACACATCTACACAAACACACACACACACGTTCTCATACAGGCAAACACACACTCCTTCCCACATATTCGCACACACACATCTACACAAACACACATACACACGTTCTCATACAGGCAAACACACACTCCTTCCCATATATTCGCACACACACATCTACTCACACACACACATACATACACACTCCTTCACACAGACACATTCCTTTCTCTACACACACACACACACACATACACACACACACACTTACGAAAAAATAATTAAAACTTTACTAAGCACGAAAAATGTAGATGGAATTCCTCAAAAGTCTTGTGTGTCATCTGGAGCAACTGATTCCTCCAAAGAAATCTAAGCAACAGGCCACCATTATTTTCGTTAAGGGGGAAGTTTTGTGTTGGTAAATCTGGAGTAATTGAATCCTCCAAACTATTCCAAGCAACAGAACACCATTATTTTTGCCACTTCTGGTCCTGTTTCCTGGCATACTTTGGAGGAATCAAGGCACTCCAATGTAACAAAAAAGAATTACCACCTTAATAATCTGGTCCTGTTTTCTGACTTACACTGGAGGAATTAAAGCACTCCAAAAGTACAGTAGAAAATTCCTTTAATTAATGAGGTGGTTGAAACTAGAAGAACGCAAGTGGAATACAAGTTATTAGCAGTCAGCAACACACACACAGAGAGAGAGAGAGAGAGAGAGAGAGAGAGAGAGAGAGGATGGTATGGTATGGTCTAGTGAACAGAGTAATGAATGGGGTCAGGGTGTAGGTGGTTGGTAGTAGTTATGGTATCTCTCTCTCTCTCTCTCTCTCTCTCTCTCTCTCTCATCGGCTTTTTTTAACATAACCTTACCAGCTTTAATGTCTATAGGTAATACGGAATATGTACTATATACACAGATAGGAATGTTTATATGAAAATAAACTTACAATTTCCATAGTTATAAAGGTTTTTTCAAAGACAGAATTAAGGATGCAAGTTAAAAAAGCAAAATTATTATCCATCCAAGAATTATTATTATTATTATTATTATTATTATTATTATTATTATTATCTATTTTTTTTTTTCACACATCAATGAGCCACAAAATCATGGTTATGTATAACGTAGAATTTTATCACTGCGCTTTATTTTTGTTTCTAACTAATACATATTTAGGCAAGAACTGTTTATCCATACCATTAAGTAAATTATATCTGTATGTTTTTTCTTATTGATTCCGCAATGCAAAATCATGCAGAGTGACCCAATGACTTTTTTAGCAGTATCGATAACAGGAACCTCACACACACACACACACACACACACACACACACACACACACACACACACACACACACACACACATACACATTCAGACAATTACACTTTTACACACACACACACACACACACACACACACACACACACACACACACACATTCAGACAATTACACTTTTACACACACACACACACACACACACATTCAGACAATTACACTTTTACACACACACACACACACACACACACACACACAGAAGAACAGTAACATGACAAAGTACAGCTGTATAATCCAGTCTATGAAAATTTCTCTTGGCACTAAATTACTTCATTATAACAATAGTTTTTGTAATGCTGACATGCAAGTGTGTGATGGAGCGTGTCAAGGTACAAGGTGAACAAGATTTCAATTTCGTAAAGATAACAAAAACTGACCTGGCCTGTTAGGAGTTAGTTGAGGGACCCTGTGATGTAGTCAGAAAATTGGAGGTTAGCGAGTCCTTCATATATTACCACAAAACACCACCTATATGGAAAGAAGCATGTTTCATGGCATTGTCAGGATGAATCAGAAGCCTCCATTTATTTCACACGATCACGGGGTCTATAAGGGGATAGATGGTATACTTTTGGTACGTACACATTGGGGTAACTTGATTCCTCCACTGTATGCCATAAAACAGGACCATGTCAACAAAAGTAATGGTGGCTTCGTTAACTTGGAATAGTTTGAAGGAATCAGTTGCTTAAGATTTATCAACATTATGTGGTTACTAAGTAGCACGTGTTCCTTCTGGGTTTTCTTATATGGACAAATAGTTAGCAAGGACGAGGTTGTGGCATTCGAAGCTGTGCCCGGGAAAGAAGAGAAAAAGTACCGTAAAAAAATCCCATTAAGTAAGGAAGAATATATGCAGAGAAAAGACATTAAAGAATATGAATGGTGGAGATAATAAAAAGAAATCACATATCGTTCCAACACAAAGGAAACAGAAATGAAGAAGTGTGTAAGAATGCTGATTGGTACAGTAGTATTTCAAGCGTTTAGTTAATTTGATTTTTTTTTCTAGAAGTATGTATAAATGTAATAGGTTTTTCCAATAGTGTGTGTTTACGAATTAGCAATTCTTCAAACATAAAGTTCATAATTATGTAATTTGTTGTGGTTGTCCTTTTTTTATTGTTTTCCAGTGTTTACGACATATAGAAAATGTAAGACTATACTTAACTACAATACAACATCATTATTATGTTTGTTATTTTGTAAACACCGAGTTACTTAGTAATTCATTCATTGCAGTACTTCCAGAATAATAACATCTCTTTCCATATAGACTGTGTAAGAATTCCTGTGGTCAACTGTATAAACCACACCTGCCTCTTTCTTATAAATCTTGACACGTATTACCACAGAGCCAATGTTTCATGTGCTAATTGACTCTCCAGACGTAAATATGGTGCACGTGTTTAGGTCTTGACCCCGACCCTGTCAGAGCCCGTATTCACAAAACATATCACAGTTTGTACTTGTTGGTATGTTTGCAATACTCACCTCACCATTCCAAACTTCAACAACAACAACAACAACAGCAACACCTGGGTACTTATTATGGCTCGTGACTGTACAGTTCAGTAAAAAGGTTTGCCTCTGAAGCACCTGCATGTGATTCCAACGACTAAACAACAGAGTATAAGTAGAAATAAATGTTATGTCTTTCAAACCACAGATAATTCAGTCCTGGTGTGGCTGGCTGAGGGAACCAACTCTAGTACACCGACACACACACACACACACACACACACACACACACACACACACACACTCACACACACACACACACACACACTCACACACACTCACACTCACACACACACACACACACACTCACACACACACACACACACACACACACACTCACACACACACACACACACACATTCACACACACACACACACACACACACACACACACACACACACACACACACTCACACGATCAAATGTCTTGTCACATCTCCTGTCAAGTCTGTCCTGAAGAAGCAATGGCAAAATATTATCTGTAAAAACTGGTGTACATTCTTTACAAACTGCCTGTGATTTCTATGCTACAGTAGAGAGAGAGAGAGAGAGAGAGAGAGAGAGAGAGAGAGAGAGGAGAGAGAGAGAGAGAGAGAGAGAGAGAGAGAGAGAGAGAGAGAGAGAGAGAGAGAGAGAGAGAGACTCAAAACCCGTTCGATGGATGGGATGGAGGAATGTTTGAGTGGGAGATAGGGAGGGGAGAGGGAGGAAGGGAGGAAGGGGGACGTGGAAGGAGGGAGGAAGAGAGAGGAAGATAGAAGGAAGGAAGGAAGGAGGGTGGGAGGGGGAGATAAAAGGAAGGAAGGAGGAAGAGAGAGGAAGATAGAAGGAAGGAAGGAAGGAAGGAAGGAGGGATGGAGGGGGAGATAAAAGGAAGTAAGGAAGATAGGAAAATGGAGGTAGATTATTCTAACTCCATGGGTGGGAGGGAGTGAGGTCGGAGTGGAGGGATCAGATGGGAGGAGGGAGGGAGGGAGTAGAGTGAGTGAGGTTGGAGTGGAGGGATAAGATAGCTTTGACGTGTTATTATCCTTGTCACCCCCACTGAGGGATACTTTATCTGGGAATGGAACAATAGAATTCCCTACCCCTATAAACTTGGTCTGTTACTATTTTCCTTCATATTGGTTCATTCAGCACAACGTTAACACAACACACAGTTCAACACTACAAACCACAACACAGTACAACACAAGCCACAACACAGTACAACAAAACACAGCACAACAAACCACAACACAGTACAACAAAACAAGCCACAACACAGTACAACAAAACCCAGCACAACACACCACAACACAGTACAACAAAACAAGCCACAACACAGTACAACAAAACAAGCCACAACACAGTACAACAAAACACAGCACAACACACCACAACACAGTACAACAAAACAAGCCACAACACAGCCTAGCACACCAAAGCACATCAGTGTAAAGCATAGGGAAGGGCACAACACAACACAACACAACTCAACACAACACAACACATATCCCGAGCGATTACACTGACTTCTTTTGGCAGGCAGAGAGGTAAACATTTTGGGGGACACTGTACAATGTATCCTGGCGGCATCCCGGTGAAAAATATCGATGCTGCCATCCCAACGTCACAACACAGGGGGAGGGGGAGGGGCTGGTTTTCAGGTTTCCATATAGAGGTGAAGACAGACCTGCTACACTCCCTTCCTTCCTTCCTTCCCACAATGCTCTCTCTCTCTCTCTCTCTCTCTCTCTCTCTCTCTCTCTCTCTCTCTCTCTCTCTCTCTCTCATTCCTAGATTTATGTTTTTATTTTCACTAAGCGATGGTGTGAGGTAGTGGTCGCAAATTCTTCCTTTCCCTACATTACAACTCTCTCTTTCTTTTATCGTCATTATACAACACTGGATATTTTTATAACATATATATATTTTTTAACTGAGGTAAGAGTTGAGTGATATTTATGAAATGTTTTCCCCTGAATGCACACACACAAAGGTCAGTCAGTAGTGTAAAGGTCACTGTTGTCTCATTCTCTGACCCCATCATTCACCAACTAATCTCTACAACTGACAATCTCTGTAAGGCAAAAAAATAGTGTCGTTCCGAATCATTGCACCTGCACCTACTCTTATAATTCACTTTACACTATCTCTTAAATCACTGACTATCAAGGCTAAGAAGAAATTGTCATATGAAAATTTAGGTCTCATAACATTGCCTGACCTAATAAATGCGTTTTTTTTTTTTTTTTTTTTTTTTTACTGCTGATGGTTAATGTTCAGGAATATTTTCTTTTAGGTGTTTATTTTATCTACCTTGATTCATTCCAGGGATTAATTTTAGAGTGAAGGAGGATCCCCCTAGGCCTGGAAAGCTCTGTAGGACGAGGGAGAAGGTGATAGAGAGGAGGGACGGTAACCACAAAGGAGATAGAAAAATTAACAAGTCTTTGCTTCCTCTAGACTAGACGCTTGCAGTTCCAAGGGTTACACAGCCAGGAGGCAGCGTGTGTGTGTGTGTGTGTGTGTGTGTGTGTGTGTGTGTGTGTGTGTGGGATGAACGACGACCGGCTTGCTTAGTCAGACAATACACACACACACACACACATACACACACAGCTTCACTCAAACCGGCTTCACTAAACACACACACAAAATTAGGAACGAGAAAAAATTAAACACGAACCAAGGAAAAATATACAAAAAAATAGGAACTAAAAATAAAAACCAGGAAAATATTTAAAAGAACAAAAAAGAATTAGAAACACCACGAAAAAATTTACTACAAGAACCAAAGATGAAATTAGATAGAGACAAAGAAAAAAAATACAAGGACGAAGAAAATATTGAAAAGAACCAAGATAAAATTAAATAGAGACCAAGAAATAATAATAATGATCAATAAAAAGGGAAATGAAGGGACAGACTAACAGGGATTTCTCAGTGTATTCTATTCTTAAGTGTTAGTCTAAATTAATGAGGTTAGTATGTTTTTGGTACATTAGAGTGTCTTGATTCCTTCAAAGTATATGTATATGTATGTATGTATGCCAGGAAACAGGACCAGACTGACAATAATAATGGTGGCCTGACTACACCCCACCTACACATACTGTATACCTTCAATACACACCTTTACTCCTGCTTACTTCCCACCTACACATACACCCTCACCTACTCACCTTACGTCACCACACATCTACACTCCACATACATCCTCACCTACACACACCTTCACCACACACCTACACACCCCACTTACACTCACTTACAGTACATCCCACTTTACCACACATCTACACTCCACCTACACACACCCTCACTACACACCTACACACCCCACTTACACTCACCGACACTACATCCCACTTTACCACACATCTACACTCCACCTACACACACACCCTCACTGACACACACCTACCCCCCCCACCAGCGTCCCCACAGCTTCCTCCCTCTCCTCATTGCGGAATAATTGCAGTATTGTTTCTCTGAGTCCCCCGGTGTGAGGTGGTGGAGGCGTGTTAACTTAAATAGCTGCTCTTCCTTGAGACGCCCCACCACCACTTCCTTTACCTTCCCTTCCCTTCCTTTCCTTTCCCTCTCCCTTCTCTTCGTTCCTTTCTCTTCCCTTCCCTCTCATTTCTCGCTTGTTTCTTTCCCTTCCCTTCCCTCCTTTCCCTCTCCCTTCTCTTTCGTTCCTTTCTCTTCCTTTCCCTCTCCCTTCTCTTTCGTTCCTTTCTCTTCCTTTCCCTCTCCCTTCTCTTTCGTTCCTTTCTCTTCCTTTCCCTCTCCCTTCTCTTTTGTTCCTTTCTCTTCTCTTCCCGCTCATTTCTCGCTTGTTTCTTTCCTTCCCTTTCCCTCTCTCATTTCTTTCTTTTCTCTCTCGTTCCTTTCCCTCTCCTTTCTCTTTCGTTCCTTATTCTTCTCTTCCTTCTCATTTCTCTCTTGTTTCTTCCCTTCCCCTTCCCTCTCCCATCTCTCTTATTCATTTCCTTCCCTTCCATTCCTTCTCTCTCATTCGTTCCCATTCGTTCCCTTTCCTTCCCCTTTCCTTTCTTTATATTCTCTGTCCCGTTGCAAAAATAAAATAACTAGGATTTAGACACAACAACATCTAACCAAAACAAACCCCTGTCAACCCTCACCCTCGTATCTTTAAGTGGAGATTCTTCTGTTGGCAAAATAGGAAGGCTGCTGATTCCTCCAAACTATACCAGAAACAAACAGACGCCCTCATTGGTACTAATATAGGGATGTGTTTCTTGGCATACTCTGGAGAAATCAGAGACCTTCCAATTCACCATCATCAAAAGAATCTCCCTTTTATAATAACAACTCTCTTATATAAGCCTTAATATACTCGGCCGTTTCCTCTACACGAAAGTATTTATCAGCTTCACTCATCATGGGCTCCTAAACACACGAACCTGTACAACCCAACATCTCCACGTTCATCCCCGGAAGGTACCAAGCGGCGTGAGGATAGAGATGAGGGAGTAATGAAGTGTGAGTAGGCGGGAAATACAAAGGAATACAAATGAATACAATGGACCTTCATATAGCTACAGGTTTAATGTTTATCCTTGGAGGGGGATGTTTGGTTTTGTTAATCTGAAGTGAAAGATAAAGAGGAGAAAGGGAAAGGATGGAAAACGGAAAAGAGAGAATAGGAGCAAGAGAAAGAAGGATAAGGAGTAGAGAAGAGTAGAAAGGAGAAGGAAGAAGGAGGAGATTGACAAGCAGAGGAGAGGGAAGAAGAAGAAGACAAGGAAGAGGAAGATGGTAAAGAGGTGTTGGGGAGGGGCGTGAAGTAGAGGGTAAGGGTAAGGGGTCGACTGGTGTGTGTGGGTGAAGGCTGGATGACACACACACACACACACACACACACTTACAAATTTTTACACAAACAATCACTGATGGACACACACACACACACACACACTTACAAATTTTTACACAAACAATCACTGATGAACACACACACACACACACACACACACACACACACACACACACACACACACACACATGAGCAGGAAAACACGTATTCATGCACATTATACACACGCTCATACACACACACACTCACGAGCGTACACGATTATATAAACAAACCTGCCTAATTCTTACCTGTCCACTAATGAAATTCTCTCTCTCTCTCTCTCTCTCTCTCTCTCTCTCTCTGTTTGTAGAGGGATGTTCATGTGAGTTCTCATGTACAGTTTATATGCATAAGTTTAATTAAAATGTACAAATTACTATGTGTATATAAACAAAGGAGTGTATTTGTGTACATGCAGAGTACATTATGTGTGTGTGTGTGTGTGTATGTGTGTGTGTATGTATGTGTGTGTGTGTGTGTGTATGTGTGTGTGTGTATGTGTATGTATGTGTGTGTGTGTGTGTGTATGTGTGTGTATGTGTGTGTGTGTGTGTGTATGTGTGTGTGTGTGTGTGTGTATGTGTGTATCATGTTCAACTTTCTTTTCACTTTACTATAAGAGTGATTCTCATAATCTCACTTCTCTTGAAGGAACAAAACATTGCCATTTATCTCATTTTTATTTCCTCTTTGCCCGCTCCTCTCTTTTCATGACATATAAATTATCTTTAAATCGTTGCTGCGTTTACTTTTCCTTCTCACGCAACACCGACTGTCTCATTCAATTTATTTAAAAGATTGTGTTCCTGTCGACTCTAAGTGATGTTCATTTTTACCAGAAAACATGACGATCTTTGCCATGCGTATACACACAAGTATATATGTATGATTTTATGTATGTACTGTATGTATATATGTATGTATGTATGTATGTACTGTATGTAGATATGTATGATTTTATGTGTGTACTGTATGTATGTATATATGTATGATTTTATGTATGTACTGTATGTATATATGTATGATTTTATGTATGTACTGTATGTATATATGTATGATTTTATGTATGTACTGTATGTATATATGTATGATTTTATGTATGTACTGTATGTATATATGTATGATTTATGTGTGTACTGTATGTATATATGTATGATTTTATGTATGTACTGTATGTATATATGTATGATTTTATGTATGTACTGTATGTATATATGTATGATTTTATGTATGTACTGTATGTAGATATGTATGATTTTATGTATGTACTGTATATACATATGTGTGTATGTAGATATGTATGTATGTATGCATGTATGTATATGAGTATGTATGTATGCTTGTAAGTATATATTTTTTCATTTTTCTGTCTACGGTATGTATGCATATTATAAAT